>JASAMX010001790.1:0-11626 GCA_030248175.1 Microlaimidae sp. YZB2_3 | reverse complement strand
TTTAGCGATACTGGAAAAATTTTGACAAAAAAATTTTTGTTTGCGTTCTTTTCACTTTTGAACCCACCGCGATCAATATGCAAATATCTCGCGTTAAGGTCCTTATATTTTGGGCTACCTCCTGAAAAAAAATTTTTTTTTTAATTTTGGAGGGTTAGCCCCAAAACCCTCAAAATTTAGGGTCAATTTTTTCAGCTAAATTTTTACCTTTTTACCATATGAGTCCTTACGTCTGAAAATTTTTGTGCAGATTGCCCATACTTTCCTGAAATCAAAAATATATAATTAGTTAGGGGTAACTTACCTGGGTGGGGTACCCCGAGAGGTTAAAGGAGGTCAATTTTACGATTTTTGCTAAAAACTTTTGTATGGGGTAGATAGTGCATATGTTGGCATCATGCTCAAAAAATGTTTGAGCCAAAGGTTTGAGACCGGGGGGATTTATGCGGATATTTAACCTATACATTTTGGTGACAGTCCAAAAATTTTTTGATGCCCTAAGGCACTGAAATGGCTGACCCATAAAAATAAAACTTTTGACACAGCCCCTCTACAAAGGCGAGTAATATATCATTTTAAAGCTCTCGGTGTGCTGATTTCAAAATATAAAAAATTGCTCTAAATGGTCGAGTAACTAAAATACAGACCCCTTTGTACCCCCAAAATTAGTAAGGGGTGATTTTTTTATTTTTATTATTTATAAGCTAAGTTTATGTTCGTTTGAAAGCTCTATGCGTGCTATTAATTAATTAATTAAAATTAATTAAAATATTAATTTTAGGCTAAAATTTTTATGGTTACTCGGTTACATACCCCGAAATACCCCCGAATTTGAAAAATGGTAATTTTGCCATTTTTTCAATTTAAGTGACGTATTTATGCTCATATGAAAGCTCTTGACGCACTAATTTTCAATGTACGCCCTAAAATTCTTAGGAGGTTATTATAATACCGTCATGTTTGTACACATATCTAAGCTTTCGACACGCTGATCTCAAAAATATAAATTTAAACTCGATTCACCCAATGTTTACCATTTTTACAACCAATAATGTACCCCCAAAAGTTTTTAGGGGGTCATTTTTATATATTTATTGTAATACCTTCCTGTTTATACTTATATTCAAGCTTTCTACAGGCTGATCTCCAAAATATTAGTTTAAACTCAGTTCACCCAATGGTTACCATTTTAACAACCCCTAATCTAACCCTAAAAATTTTTGGGGGTACACTTTTGGGTAAATTGAGTTGAAATTAATATTTTTGAGATCAGCGTGTCGACAACTTTGATATGAGTACAAACATGACGGTATTACAATAAATATATAAAAATGATTCCCTAAAAATTTTTGGGGGTACATTGTGGGTTGTAAAAATGGTAACTATTGAACGAATCGAGTTAAAATAATTTGTTTGAGATTAGCGTGTGTGAGAGCTTTGATATGAGTTCAAACATGATGGTATGATAATAAAATCACCTCCTAAGAATTTTAGGAAATCACCTCCTAAGAATCACCTCCTAAGAATTGATGGGTGAAAAATTGGGTAACCACTAAAGAAAATTTAAAAAAAATTTTTTTTTAAATCAGTGCGTCGAGAGCTTTTATATGAGTATAAACACGTCACTCAAGGTAGAACACCACAGTTAGATTGTGACGGCAGATCTTTTCTAATTAATTTTTACTAACGTAATTTGACCTGCTCATTCAATTTTTTACATTCATTGTTCTTAAAAAACTTGTTATCGTCCACAATCATTAAATTGCACCAATAAAATACATGTCAAAAATACATTATATTATAATAAAATTCATTACCAAAAATATTTTTTGTTTTGATTTTTCATTTAACGTATCTTGAATAAAAAGCACTTTTTTTAATTAAAAAGTTAAAAATAAAAAAAAAATTTTGACGTTAAAAATATTGCCTGCGGGAGACTCGAACCAACGGGTCCGAGGATACGACTCCAGCACTTTAACTACTCGGCTACTGGCCGACTTGAGATCTCTTTTCTAAAAATACTTTTAAACAGACGGTTCGAAAACGTAGTTTCTCAGCGTTAAATAAAATAGATTTAAATGAAAATTAAAAAAAAAATGATTCACTCAGATTTAGTGAAAGTTTGGAAATAGTTAGACACAAGTCTAATCAATCCTTTGAATTGTATTTGCTTAAAAAACTAATTCAGGATTTTTTTATTTGATGTTTCTTTTAAAAACATTATTTTTTTTGATTTTCTTAAAATCTTGAATTACGTTTCACTCCAAACCACATCTAAAAGTTGCCCCTTATTTTTCGTTAACTTTCTATAAAATTGCAGGAAAAACTGACAGAATCAATATTTTTAAATGGCCAAAAACTGTTTTTGAGCTTTAAATTCATCAAGCTAGGGTAGTGCATTTAATTTCGGCACTTTTTTGTTTTTTCAATGTAACTTTTTATTGTATGGCCGATTTTCATGTTTGATAACTCATTTTGAAGCTTTCACGATACTGCGTTGCATCACGAAAATTTCACTGTACGAGAGTATTTTTTTACTTAATTAAATCAGTTTTTAAAAAAATGGAAAATTGCCGAAATTAAATATTTGCATTTAATTTCGGCACTTTACAAAAAATCAATTGTTTCTCAGTCAAAAATCATCATTTTTAACAATTTAAAAACCTATCATTATCTCCATACAGTTTTCTTTAATTTAAGCTTCTACTTGTTGTTCAACGTGTAACTGGCAAAAAGTTACAGCTAAAATGCCAAATGGTATCAAAATGAGCAAAATTTGAGAAAAAAGTGCATTTAATTTCGGCACTTTTTAAAAAGACCCTTTTAATCGAGTTTAAGTTCAGTGCTATGACCCCTACACATTTCAACGTTGTCTTTTAACTATTTACAACTACAATTTAACACCCGACCACTGAATTCAATCCGTTTTTACCTACATCATATGAGTGCCGAAATTACACTATTTTATTTTATAACGATTGCTCACCACAGACTCAACGTAAAACTACGGGGACTAAAAATTCTGAAAATAGACTAAATTTTACCAGGACAGTTTAATTTTTGAACCAATTTATTGCGTAATCATGAAATGCCCATGTTCTAAAAACGAGTAACAAATTTATTTTTTAGAAATCACAAAATTTCACATAAAAATATCATAACATAACAAATAAAAAGCTCACGACAGTCATCTACACATAATTAGCTCTTATTTGAGCTATCAAACGTTGTATTCCGTCCAGGATTACCAAAGATATAGTCCAAAATCAAAAATGCTCAATTGGGAAAAGTGCCGAAATTAAATGCACTACCCTATATCACAAAATACAAAATAGGTAAACGATGAAACTACTATCGTTGGATACATCATAATCTGAGCTTTCGATCGCATATATTTTTGTCAGGCAAAAAATATTATCTAAGTTGAAATCTAACTTTTAGTAAAAATTGTCATAACAGTGGTGTTCTACTTTAAAATGGCAAAATTACCATTCTTCAAATTTACGGGTATTTGGGGGTATGTAACCGGGTAACCATAAAAATTTTAGCTTAAAAGTAATATTTTTAAAATCAGCACGCATAGAGCTTTCAAACGATTATAAACACAGCTTATAAATAATAAAAACGCATGTATGTATTTTGGTTACGCAACCATTTAGAACAATTTTTTTATATTTTTAAAATCATCACGCCGGGAGCTTTAAAATGATATATTACTCGCCTATGTAAAGGGGCTGTGTCAAAAGTTTTTTTTTAGGGGTCAGCCATTGCAACGCTATAGGGCATCAAAAAAGTTTTGGAACTATCACCAAAATGTAGAGCTTAAAATTCCTCATAAATCCCCCGGTCTCAAAACTGTGGCTCAAACAGTTTTTGAGCATAATGCCAAAATATTCACTATCTATCCCCCCATACAAATTTTTTTAGAAATAATCGTAAAATTGACCCCCTTTAACCTCTCGGGGTAACCGACCCAGGTAGGTTACCTAACAATTTATATATTTTTCATCTCAGGAAAGTATAAACACTCTGCACAAAAATCTTTCAGACGTAAGGACCATATGAAAAAAAGTTAGAAATTTGGCTGAAAAAAATTGGCCCTAAATTTTGGGGGTTTTGGGGCCAACCCCCCAAAATTTTTGAAAACTTTGTTTTTCCAAGAGGTAGCCAAAAGTACAAGGACCTTAACGCGAGATATTTGCAAATTGATCGCGGCGCGTTCAAAAGTTATAAGAGCGCAAACAAAATTTTTTTTGTCAAAATTTTTTAAGTATCACTAAAAAAACAGAGTAGTTTGAAGCCAGTTATCAGTGGGGTCCCAAAGAGAAGCTCTCTTGGTCCTTTATTGTTTTTAATTTTCATTAACGATTTACCTGATTGTATTCTACCTAACTGTTCCATAAAATTTTATGCAGACGACACTAAAATATATCAAATCTTTGAAAGAAACAGCTCCACGGATGACTTGACAGTGTCCTTACACCATTTTATAGCATGGTGTTGTAAATGGCAGTTAGAAATAGCTTCTAAAAAATGTTTTTTGTTACATTTAAGTTATAAACAACAATGAGTTAGATAAAACTCCTGATGTGAAAGACTTAGGAATCCTTATATCAAAAGATCCTAAATGCTCAAATCATTATCTAAATATTAGCAAAAAAGCTCCTTCACGTGACAGCCTTATTTTTCGCGCACTTCAAACCAAAAGTTTAACCACCCTCTGCAAGGCTTACACACTGTTTGTAAGACACCTTATTGAATATGCAACTACTGTTTGGCCTCCTTTTCGATTTAATACCATAAAATGTATTGAAAAATTTCAAAAACTGTTTACGCGCAAACTTTATAAAAGGTTAAACCTTCCAATAGTTTGTTATTTGGATAGAATAAATTATCTCAATATGCAAATTCTGGAATATCGTCGTTTAATATTTGATGTAAAAATGTGCTATAAACTGATAAACAATTTAACCGAAACTCATTACAATGATTTTTTCAGTTTAGCTAATAATAACATTACTCGCGGAAATTACCGCAAACTTATCACAAATAAAAATGCTCGAATAGATTGTAGAAAATATTTTTTTGGATTACGCGTTTGTAAAATTTGGAATTCACTAATTAATGATAATGTTTCCTCCAAAACATATAATATATTTTGTAATAAACTAACAAATTTTGATCTTTCTTGTTTTTTGAAAGCTTACTAATTTGTGAGCCTTTTTAGCATTATTATATGAATCATAGACTATTATTATTTTCTAAAATGTTTTTACTGACAAATATTGATGCGCTTAAATTTTTTTTATTGTATAAGTGTTCAATGCATATCTATGCATTCAGTACCTTTACAATAAACTATTACTATTACTATTTAATGTTCTTGTTCTTTTTGAATGTTTTTTATTCCAATTTCTAGGAAGGCCGCAAACTCATATTTTTAATTTTTGAAAAGATTAAGCTCAGTGTTAAATTTGTCTAAAATTTCAGTTTAATTTTGGAAAAACTTAACGTAGAGCACCTTTTCTTTAGGATTTAAGCATTTTGAATATTTAAATCTTCATCACACAGAACAATGTAACAGTACAAATTTTCAAGACAATCATTATGTTGCTGTTATTATGTTACTTTTCCTTCTTAATTTTTATTGTGCCTATTTTTAGCAACCTATGTGACTAATTAAAGCTATAAATTTGTCATGGAAAAAATAAAACTTGATTATTGTGATAAACCAAAAATATATAATACTATATATTATATTAAGGAAAAATATGTCACTCCCTACTAGAAGTGAAACAATTTTGTGCCATTTTTTGAGCACTGCCATTAATTGTCATGCACAAAAAATGGCAAAACAACTGCCATTAATTGGGCAAGTGTCGTGTAAATGGGCACTGCCTAAAAACTAGCAGTATTTTCGCGAAACCAGACACAACCAGCCAATCACAGCAAACCAAAGGGTACAATTTAAATACCCACCGAGTTAATGTTTCAACGTATCTTAATATATTTTTAGAAGCAGATTTACCTGTCGTCAGGACGGTCTTCACCTAACTCCGTTCAGACGACTAATCCGAGCTCTCTTCTTTATGGGGAAGAGTGGCTTTTTTGGGGTGCATACTGTATACCGGGTTTTGATGAAAAACCGCAGCTACCCCGATTTTTTTTGACTTATGTTATTAACTTTACAAGTTCAATTTTAAAAGCTTCTTTCAGTGGCAAGTGTTTTAAATTTAAAATTTAACAGCGGTAATCAAAAAAGCTTAAAACGGGCTCTAATTTTAAATACTGAATTTTTAAGGGCTTGCTATGAATTTAAAAATGTGTTTTTTAAGAAACATTATGTATGAAAAGACGGCTTATAGTGTCTTGTATTTTTTTGCTGCTTTAAAAAGAAAAACCTCATTAAAATTCAACTTAATCGAAGGCAAAAGTTTACAACTACAATTTTACTTTTGTGAATTTTTAACGGCTCTACTTCACCATAAAATTGGGGTAATTACGGTTTTCGATCAAATAACCGTTGTATGCATTCCAAAATTGAGCCGAGCTCTTGTTATTTAAAAAGAGCTCGGATTCTTTAATCGTCTAAACGGTTTTAGGTTAAAACCGTCCTGACGACAGGTGACTCGGCTTTTAAAAATATATTAAGATACGTTGAAACATTAACTCGGTGGGTATTTAAATTCGTACCTTTTGGTTTGCTGTGATTGGCTGGTTGTGTCTGGTTTCGCGAAAATACTGCTAGTTTTTAGGCAGTGCCCATTTACACGACACTTGCCCAATTAATGGCAGTTGTTTTGCCATTTTTTGTGCATGACAATTAATGGCAGTGCTCAAAAAATGGCACAAAATTGTTTCACTTCTAGTGGGGAGTGACATATTTTTCCTTAATATAATATATAGTATTATATATTTTTGCTAAAACTAAAATTTAAATATTAAATAAAGAAATAGGGCATTCTTGAGACGTTTTTTTTTTTTTTTTTTTTTTTTTTTTTGTTTGGTTGTTTGGGCGGGGTGGGTTTGGGTTTGGGGTTTTTCTGAATTCTTTTAAAATTATTAAATTACTTTATATTTTTACCTGTTTCTCCGTATCCTTACCTATCGATTTTACTCCAGCAAACTTCATTATCTACCAACCGTTCCTAAGTTCGTTTTCTTCATCCAGAATGTGCTAAAAAATATAATATATAAAAATAAAACTAAATTTACACTTATTTTAGTGTTACAGAAAAACTAAAAACATTAAAAAAATTTTTCTTGTAGCCAGAAACAAATATTGAATATTTTGCGTAAAAACGGTATAAAAACTGTGATATACAAAAATTTCCATACAAATTACACACAGTGATACTCCGAGTTCCAACATAAATATGAGTAGTTTTATTAACTAGATTTACACAAAAAATAAATTCATTATACAAGGTATTAATTATTTATAGTATTATATAAACGATCAGGTAAAGCGAATTGAATATCCTAAGGAAATAAAAAGGCTTTATAGACGCAAGCGCCATTTATATAAACTATCAAAACGAACAAAAATTGGTAAAAATTTGTACAAAAGTTGCGCAAAACTTACGAAGAGTGTGTAAATGACTATAACGAGGAACGTGAACAAAACATAATTAATTCTGGCAATATAGATAACTTTTATAATTATGCTAAATCTAAAATGAAAGTAAACTCAGATATTTCACCGTTAAAAAAAAGAAGATTGTAGTCTAGCTGTAGACCCAGTAGAAAAAGCAAAACTTTTAAATTTATTTTTCAGTAGCGTCTTCATCAAAGATAACGGTACCACTCCTGAGTTTAACAAAAAAGTACCTGAAAACGTTGGTTTAAATTCGATACGTTTTCCAGTAAATGTTGTCGCAAAAAAAATGAAAAAGTTGCCTCCTAAAGTATCAAGTTCTCCTGACAGAATTCCATCGTATTATTGAAAAAATGTTTGGGAAACTATGTCTCCAACACTCGCAATATTTTTTGAAATGAGCATGATGTCTAGCACAGTTCCTAATTATTGGCGTGACACAATTGTAGTTCCTATCTATAAAAAAGGTTTAGCGAGCTTAGCTTCAAACTATAGACCAATTTCCCTAACATGTGTTGCCTGTAGGATTATGGAATCAATTATTCATGATGAAACGCTATCATATTTTTATAAATACAAACTCATTACTAAGCAACAATATGGATTTTTAGCTCGGCGTTCTACGGGTCTGTAGTTATTAAGCACCCTAAACGACTGGACTTTAGCATTTGACAACAAAAAACTTATAGACTGCGTATATATTGATTATAAAAAAGCCTTTGATTATAAGCCTTCGCACTCCAAACTTTTAATTAAGCTAAGGGGATACGGTATCATGAATTGTTAGCATGGTTTGCTAGTTATTTGTCAAATCGTAGACAATGTGTTTCTGTAGAAAATCAAAGTTCAGATTTTGTTCCAGTAACCTCAGGCGTGCCTCAAGGTAGCGTCATTGGGCCTTTGCTTTTTTTGTTGTTTATTAATGACATGCCTGAATGTTTGGAAAATGGTACTATTGCTAAATTCTATGCAGACGATACTAAACTTTATAAAATTAGAGAAAAAAATGAAAGCACCGAAAATTTTGAAAAGTCTTTAAAACAATTCTCTGACTGGTCGCAAAAGTGGCAGCTTTGTATTGCTTATGATAAATGTTCTACTTTTTCTTTGGGCCGTGAAAATAACGCCCCAAATTTTAAGTTGGACAATAAAATTTTAGAAAATGTAAATCAAGTAAAAAACCTTGGAATCCTAATTTTTAATGATCTAAAATCAACGTCACATTGTGTAAACATAGCAAAAAAAGCTTAGGCAAAAGTCTCCTTGATATTTTGAATATTTGGTACAAAAAATAAAAACATTTTAATTCGCGCCTACACAACGTTTGTGAGTCCACTGCTTGAGTACAAGACTCCAGTTTGGTCACCTTACTTAAAAAAAAATATTGAAAAAATAAAATGTGCAGCGCTTGTTTACTAGAAAACTCTATGAAATATGTATACTCCGAAAACCTTGTTACAGTGAACGCTTATCAGCCTTAAAAATGGAAAGTCTTGAATCACGAAGAATTCAAAATGATCTAGTATTTTGCTATAAAATACTACATAGTACTATCGATGCCGCTTCGTCTGAATTTTTTGCGCTTCGTCTAAATTTTTTGAATACAACTGCGCTAATAAAACCAGGGGACACGATTTAAAACTAAAAATAATCTTTTCTACCTTAAACTTGCGTAAATTTTTCTTTTCTTCTTGGGTTTGCACCATCTGGAATTCACTTAACCAAGATATTTTTAAATCATGTTCCGTGAAAATTTTTAAATCAAAACTCAACACTAACACTTTAAAAAAATGGACCAAATTTTTATAATTTCCAAAAAAAAAAGCTCTGTACTCACCTTTTTTTCTTTTTTATCATTGTGTATTGTTTTATGACTATTGTATATTATGTATGTTTTATTTTTCTTAACAAAATTTATTGCCATTAAGTGTATATATGTACATTATATTATATTATATTATACCGTATTATGTATATTATACCGTGCAATAAATCTTTATCTATCTATCTTATCTATCATGGAGGTAGTGCTACATGAAGATACAAAAAGAACTACTTAGCAAAATCTAAGTAGAGATTTATGTTGAAATATAAAACGTTTTAAAGAATTTTTAAAAAAATATTCATTGTAAAAAACTGAATAGACTTAGCATATTTTTACCCAAAAGTTTTGCTTAATTTTAATAAATGTATTAATAATGTAAAATTAACTGAATTTACACTGAATTTAATTTATTAAAGAAAATTAATAAATTACTTGATGTATTGATAAGAATTTTTTTATAAGTTTTAGTATTATAAATTCCAAATTTAATAAAAAGAGGTTTTTATTTAACATAAAATCTTTTTAATTGTTCGTAAAGTTCATATTTGTTAAAGGCCAATTGTAAAAAATCAAGGTATAACGCTTGAATTTTGACCAAGAAAAAAAGTAATTTTACAACAAATGCGCGCAAATTCTAACAAGTTCTGTGAAAAACACATTTAAACCTATATTACAACTAACATTACTAGATTTTCGAATATATTGAATTACTTAAATTTATATTCATCTGTCTTGTTAAATACACTTAAATCAATATTATATTCTTTATTAATAACCATTTTTAAATCTAAATAATTGACTGATTTCTTTGAAATGCTTGTATCGGAAAGTGGCAGGTCGTTAGGATAAATATCTTTACATATTTGATAAAAATTATTACAATTAATGCTAAGCAGATCGTCTATGTATCTAAACGTTTATTTGGTTTTAATTCTAATTAAATTCTATAAAAGATAAGGTAAGGTTTGCGATTTGTGGGGAGCTATTTGAACATTTAAATATCTGAGCATTGCCAAAATATCTCGTTAACAAAGAAAATATAAAAATTTTTAACGACAAAACTGATCAATACTAATACTTGATCTTATGTGAAAAACAAATTTTCTCAAGTTGTAGTTATATCTGAATAATAACAATTGTTATAGCCAACAATTATATATTTTTTATTTGCATTACCAAATAGTAAAGTAACTAACCCAGTAAGGCTTGTTATGACGGTATCATGAGGTAAGCTAGTATAGAGAGTACTAAAATCGCCACTAAAATATTAGATACTTAATTTATATTAGAAGATTTATGAATAACCTTCATTGAATTATTAATAGACGAATATGTTGAACCAATTTTATCTTCTAAAACCGTGCAATAATTATTAAAATGGTTTGAAAAATAAATGGAATTTTACTTAATAAGATTGATATAGTTTTAGTACTGCAATTACTAGCACCAGAAATGTGTCTAAATTAAATTGGATTTTTATAAAACTTAGGAATACTAAAAAGCAATGGTAAACACATCTGATTTTTATCAATTTCGCAACCCAACTGTCTTGCGAATGCACATGTTTATCAATAATAGTTTCCAAACTACAGTTAAACACTTTTTATAGACTTTGTTTCCATAAACATTTAACTGGCTATAGTATTTGTGTAAAAATCTATCCCAATATCATTACAAAGAACTAATACATAATATTTTTTGCAAATAAAACCAAAAGTATTGCTAGCCTTATCGATAGTAGAAACCACAAATTTATCGTGTAATTTTTTATGTTTTTTATAACACTTTAACTCCAATGAAATTAAAAAAAACAACGAATCGGTGTAAAATACATTTAAGCATTCTAAGCACTTTTTATAGAGCCCCAGCACGTCCTAAATGTAAATCCTAAACGCCGAAATTTTATGGACAAGCGAAATCAAGGCGAGTTTCTTCGACCATCAACAATTACACCCTATGCTGCTTTTGGAAACTCAATTACAGGAAGGATACGTTTTCTAATTTTTATATATTATTTTAATGAAAATTTATATTCATGTATGACTTGTATTTCATTTCGGATTACTTATTTTCACGATAGTTAAAACTTTCTTATTTAAACGGAAGTTGTTCAAGGTTAATAATCTTTACCGAGTTATAACGTTATAGAATCACTTTTAGCCAATTAATGTTTAATACTAACTGAACCAAGTAGAACCACATAT
>JASAMX010001788.1:0-34928 GCA_030248175.1 Microlaimidae sp. YZB2_3 | reverse complement strand
ACACGTATTGTTTTTATTCGTTTTTGTTTTTCTGAGAGTTTCACAAAATCTGTTATTAATTTACAGGTTTTAAAAAGACTTGTTTCAGTCTTTTCTGGCATTTAGTTTTTAGACTTATGTAGTTTTATACTATTTAATATAAGGCTTTTTTTGAAACTTTGTTTCGTTTTTTGCTGGAATACATATTATAAAATTAGATTTAAATTATATAAATATACAAAAAATATTAGAAAGCAAGAAAGTTGAATGCGGTAAATACAAAAAAATCTTTTGAATTAATTATTATTCAAATTAGTCGTAATTAAAATTAATTTGCCTATTTTTTGTTAAAAAATAAAAAAAACACATATTTACTGCTCTTAAATTCAATGCACTTTTGCAGGTGAAAAATTCTTTTCAAATTTGGAAAATAAAAAGATGAAAATTTAAGAAAAAATAAGGAAAAAACTCTTTAACGCGAAACATGAAAATTTTACATGTTATTGAGTTATCAAATTTATTGAGTCAGTCATGCCGATTAAGTCAAAACTTAAAAATTATTCAAGTTTTGGGTATTTGAAAATCCAGAGCTAGAAATAGCAGTTCTCTTTATGCTCACTGTTGATTATGAGTAGGACATACTGCTGATTTAAGGATTAAAAGGATTTGAGGATTAAAAGTATTCTTTATTTTAAGTTATTTCCAAAGTTACCATGTAAAGACCAAAAGAACGTTTCTTTATTAGATTGTTTTCAACAAAAAAAAAATTCAAAAACAGTCTAAGTCTAAAATCAGTTGAGGTTGTTGTTTGTGTAACGGTCGAAAAGGGGTCTAGCCGGTATTATAGAACCTCTTCCAGGGATACACCAGGGGTACTGCTGTACTTCCTACGTTAACACCCACGTTATTTAAAAACAGATAAAGCAAGAAGCGTGGCGTGGGAAGGGATTATAACAGGAAGGAGTTTTGCTTATGAACCAAAGGATATGTTTAACACACTGGGCAACCGCAAGGTCAATAGAGAATTATAGAACCTCTTTCACACAAGGGGTACTCCTGCACTTCCTACGTTAACACCTACGTTATTTAAAAACAGATAAAGCAAGAGTCATGGCCTCAGAAGAGATTATAACAGGAAGGAGTTTTGATTATGAATGAAAGGATATGTGTAACAAACTCCCTCAACCACAAGGTCAATGGAGCACTTGGCGTGAAAAGGGGAAGTGTGTTTTAGCTGGAAGTTTTTCCAGCCTTCAAAAAGTCAGGAATATCGATGTTGGAGTATGAAATCAATAGATGAATGGAATTCCCAAGCTAACGTTGGCAAAAATATAAGTAACTCCTAAGAAATGTTAACTTAGTGAGTTGCAAAATATTAGAGTAATTTTACTGTTTTTATAAACAAGAGGTTTTGGCAAAGGTTTTAGACTTAGCTGAGACAAAGAGCTATGTTTTTATGCTAGCCTAGTTTAGGTTATTTATGAAGGGGTTATATTAGGGCGGTTGAATTGATTGATGCCTGCGTCGTTTGTTTACACAAATTATGCGATTATTATTTATTAGTAACTTTAGGACAAAAGAACTGACCCTGTTGCCACAAAGGCTGGCTTTAGGATAAGGCTTCCTGCACAAAAGAAAATTACTAGTTTTAGCTTAAAAAACGTAGGCTTAGGGCCTCAGATGGATTTTGGCAATTAAAAATATGGTACTATTGGCACCAACACACGTGTTTATGGAAAGGTAAAGTTTAGCGTTAATGTTTTAAGAAAATTTTGGGGTTGTTGCAAAAAACACTTATTAACACTTGATTTTAGGCGCGGAAGGTAATTATTGACAATTACTTCCGCCGAGGATTACTCAACCTAACTTAAAAACGGTATTTACTGTATGAACTCCAACGTGTTTTAAATCCCTAAATACCTGTGCTGCCTACTGACGAATCGGAGCCATTCCGCCATAAATTTTTTTATCTTGGTTGCCGAATGGTTATCCCAACTCAATGGAGAAGAGATCGTTTCAGCCAAACGATCTCTTCTTGCAACTCAACACACAATACCATACCTAGATTGACCGTAGTCCATTGCACCGTTGGCACCTTAAAGCGTTCATATATAAAAAAGCTCAATTATAAAAATGCTAACCTGTGGAGTTAAGTAATTTGTCTTGTGGATCCCATTCAGAAGAGGTAGGTTACATTCCGACCATTCACTAAGTTAAAAGCCAAGCTAATAATATGGTACCGCGTTGTGCTCCCACTTTTTAGCGTAGAAGAAAAATTTCTGCTTGAAGTGATTTTATTTAGCACGTGCGGCGACAGGCGCGATTACAATAATTTGAATATGGCAAAGTGCGCACTTGAAAACTGGGCGGAATGACAACTTATTATTTAGCAGACAAATAAGAGAAAAAATATAACCTGCCATGCACTCTCCGCCACACCTCCCCCACCAGCTGAAAGCTGTCCCCAGCTATGGAACAAACAGACCGGCATCGGCAGAGTGTGGTTGAAAGTGGGATAACTAAAACCTATGTTTAGAAAAACCCTTGAATCAGGGTGGCAGTAGTTAGCGACCACCAATTCTCCCCAAATTAGCTTCCTTGCACATTATAATACTCTAATACCAACAGAAAAAAAATTACATTAAGAGATGAGTAAGTACGCAATATACGATAATGCAACAGAAGACGATACACATAAAGAAACTAGTAGAGGATTACACTTAATATAATATGTGGTACATAAGAAACGGTAATATCCGAACATTAGCAGCAAATTGAGGTAGTGTCCATATCCCTTAAAACAAATAAACTTATCATGGGTGGCGCAAGAACGCCACGGGGCGGAGATAGAGAAACCATTATTGGAGAACATGGGTAAATTTTGAAATTCAGAACCTTCTTTTTTTCTTTTTCTTCTTCTTCTTCTTCTTCTTCTTCTTCTTCTTCTTCTTTTTCTTCTTCTTCTTCTTCTTCTTCTTCTTCTTATTATTATTATTATTATTATTATTATTATTATTATTATTATTATTATTCCAACGCTCCATCCTTAAAAGCGATATCCCTTATTCGTTACTAATTAATCAAAAATAAACATGGGCTCATAAGAAAAAAGAAGGAATTACGCAACTTTCATAGGAAGCACTTATTAGATTTAGGCCCTTGTTACCGATTTATTGTTTAAAATAAAAAAATTGAAAAATAGACAAATAAAAACTCCAAACCGCACAATAACAGCCTTTTGGCAACAATAATAAGGATTGTACAGAGCAGACAACCAACATCCCCTCATAAAAACCGCACAAAAAAGCAGACCAGTTTTAATTAGTGGCAGAAACGGAACTAGTTCTTAGCGCGATTTGCTTCAAACGCGCGGAAATCGGCAAAAACAACAGTACTTTTTTTAATTATTGCATTACTGATGACAAATTTAGCTCAAAGTTTTATTTATTAAAAAATAATAATAAGCGTCACGCGCCGGTAGGTAATCATCCGTGGTGCGGGGGTGCCACACTGCAATTTAACCCGCCGCACCGCGCCAACTATACTTAGAGAACGTGAGTAAATTTTGAAATTCATGTTCATCATCTTCTTCTTATTATTATTTTACTTTAGAATTATAATTGCAATCATTGGCGCCCGGCATCGCGCCAACTATATTTAGAGAACGTAGGTAAACTTTGTTTGGAGCGCCACTGCACCGCACTAACTATAAAAAACAACGTGGGTAAATTTTTATAATTTAATTATAACATTCAAATTGAAAAAGTGGCGATTTCGCGCTTGTCAAAGATTGCTGTGAGTATAATTTTTTCAATTGACATTTTATCAAACTAAAAAAAATGCAACAGTGCTGTGTGATTAGATCAATGTATAAACAAATCATTATCATATGGTAGAAATTTTATTTAGTGAGCAGCTGCCCAAACCAAATGCAAATTTTCTATAGTCCACATAATGTCCATCTCAGACTAGTCCACATCTTTTTTGTCTAAACATACGCCCAGGGAAAAATCGCCCCTTTCTCCTGCTCTATTCTTAGAGCATTTTTCAAGGCTATTTAATAATTTGAAAAACCAGAATTAAATATTGTTTGTGATTAGTACAAAGTGTATTAGGAGAAAAATATGCGGAGACAAGTAGACAAAGATAAAAAATGGTTTGTAAAGTTCACGCCGAAGAGAAAGAATTAAATGATTTATTGCTTGTGTACAGTTTTATCATTGCCATCATCACTTTCTTCACTGTTGAGCAGATTAAGTGAAGCAAAAGATATGAGTGCTTCTTCAAGGATCTCAGTCATCTTTTTGTCCGCAGGAATCATAGGGTCTGGGTCAGGGCTCATTGGTTTGAGAAGAGAAATCTGGCCGGAAGGAAGGTCCGGCATGGTCATCATTGGCGTATTCACAGAAACCTGTGAGGTTGTGGGCTCCAATGAGGTGCTCATATCTGCAAGGGTATTGGCCGACGCCGCACCGGCGTTGGATGGAGGGCTGGTCCTTCGGTGTGAATTGATTGGGTCCAGCAGAGGGCTCTGCTTGTCCGCGGAAAAAAAAACGACCCAAATCCTGGGGCAGGAGTAGTCTAGGAACATCACTAGATGAGACGCGATTGGAGGTATTTCTCCTGCCAACGTGGCTTGAATATGACTCAGACAAATCTGAAATTGTGTCGCCTCTCTCCTCTTCTTGCGAGAGTGGAAAACAGAGCGGGTGAATGCAATCCTTTTGTCCGCAATGGCGACCCACTGGAAATCACCCTATGTGTAAAAGCGGATGCGCTAAAGTATGAATAGTATTAGAAAAAATATATAATATACCGAAAAATGTGCAACTCCTATATAAAAAAGTAAGGAAAAGTAGGCCATTATAATGAGCCTCTCCATTTAAACAACACTCTCCACTATAATAGCATAGTAGCCATTTTAATTCGGCGAGTTAAAATGGAGAATGAACGGCCACCTTGATGTGTGGTTCTATCCTTATGAAAAACAGTATATTTGTTATTATCAAAAAGTATTGAATTAGAAACTGAATGGTCTAACCAATTTTCAGTTACACCAATTATGTCATAAGTGTTTTGAGACAATAAAATAGAAAATTCATGTAGCTTGTTTTTTAAAGACCTTGCATTGAACAATACAAAAGAAATTTTGTAAGTACTACCTGTGCATGATTTTCAATCAATAGAACTACAGTTAATATTGTGCGTGGATTCGTTTGTTTCTGTCACTTCCGACTTTTGACCACTGGATTCTGTACAATTATAATCTATAGTGGCAGAACGCCTGCGGCGGGTAGCTGGCAACACTCTCCAAGTGTCAGGCGAGGTTCCTGAACATTTACTAGTTTTTGTTTATTTCTGGTTTAAACGTTATCATGCGGTTCCTTAATTGGTATCATTACTAGCAGTGCTGGTTGGCCGCCTGAGCTGTGCATTGCGCGATAGTAGTTTTTTATTTTAAATTTGTGTTAACAGATGGGGTATGTCGCGACTACCATAATATTTTGTGTTATCTGCATTTGGAACTCTATTTGTTATAGCTAGCAACAAAACTTTAAGCAAAACTTGTTGTTTGTAATTACCTATAATTATATTTATTATTGTGTTTAAACTTTAAATTAATTAGACAAGTCAAAAAAAATTAGAATCAAAGAACACAAAAAGGACCCAAACTCGGTTTTAAAACAACATAATTTTGACGGCACAGCACAGTAACAAACCGACATTTTTAATTTTTAACCAATTTTTGCTATTAATTGTTACGATAACAAACATAGTATTTGTGTAAAATAAAATAAAATGTAAAACCACAAAATTGTTATTTTATTATTGTATATTTGCACCTTTTTCTGTTTTAAATGTTTAAAATTGTCATATTAAAATGCCTAAAATTAATAATAAAGCTTCAGTGTAGCCAGTGTTCTTGTTATCTTTTTAGGAATTTTTAGCCCTAAAATGGGTGCAACTAATGGTACAGCAAAGAAACACAATTTTTAAGTTTTTTAAAATGAATATTGGACAACTTATAATAAATGATTTGGAGACGGAAGAGCCACGGGTACTAAAAAGCCGGAAAAAAGGGACCTAATAGCCGCACTTTTTGGGACCAAAGAGCCACAAAAAGGTCACCTTAGAGCCAATAGAGAAAAGCAAAGAGATGAGGGGAAAGAAATGGCGGGACCTTAGAGCTGGGTACTAAAGAGCCAAAATAAGGGTCTTAAGAGCCCAAAAGGAAGGCACATAGGGACCTAAGAGCTAAATGAGAGCGGACCTGTTCACAAATAACCTTTACATGCGTAATCGACGAGTAAAAGGGACCAAAGAGCCATTTTTCATCAGTAATGTAAGAATTAAAAAAAGTACTCAGTTGTTTTCGCCGTTTTCCGCGCGGATAAAGTAGATGGCGCTAAGAACTGGTTCAGTTTTTACCACCAATAAAACCGGTCTGCTTTTTTGTGGGGTTGCTATGAGGGGCTGTTTGTTGTCTGCTCTGTACAATCCTTATTGTTGCCAAAAGGTTGCTATTGTGCGGTTGGGAGATTTTATTTGTCTATTTTTCAATTTATTATTTTGATCAATAAAATGATAACAAGGACCTAAATGACAAAAATGGCTCCTAAGAAAGTTGCTTAATTATTTCTTCTTTCCAATGAGTCCATGTTTATTTTTGATCAATCAGTAACGAAGGAGGAATATTTATTTTAAGAATTAAGCGTTAGAATAATAATAATAAGAAGAAGAAGAAGAAGAAAGATATGAACATAAATCTCAAAATTTACCCACGTTCTCTAATTATGGTTGACGCGGCGCCACAGAGCTAAATTGTGAGTGGCGCTACCGCGCCACCCATGATCTGGCTGACGCTGAAACTTAGAATGCAGACATGAGGGGACCAATTAAAATTGTGCGGTAATGACGTTTTCTTTAAAAAAACAAATAAGAACGCAGATTTTTTTTTAATTCCACCTTTTCACAAAATATACAAAAATAGACTAACTTTAGTCCTTAAAAAATTTGCATTTAGATTACAAATTAAGTAATTAGATAAATAATTAATAAAATACAGTTTTTAATCTTTGTTATTAATCCGCTTTAGTGAAAAATTTTGAATGTTTTTGTTGTTAAATATATGTGTATATGTGTATATGAAAATATTGAAATTTTATATAAATTAGCTTATAATTTTGAATCATGAATTTCAATGTTAACCTGTTTTTGATTATAATTAAAAAACATAAAACAAAATTTAAATTTGAAGCTTATTAATATTTTTAATGCGTCTTACAAAAAAATAGAGACTGTACAAAATTTGAAGGATCATAATTTTAAAACAAATAGATCAACGCAAAATTAAACTGTTGTAGTTAGATTCAATATAAACAGTGATATAACCAAAGATGGATTTTTTATTATTTTCGTGTCAATGATTTTTTGCTAAAAAAAATAAATAATTAATAATATTTATTCTTTAAATATGCTTTAATTTTGCGCAAATTTTGGTTAAGCTTCAAAGTCATAAAGGAAAATTGACTTTTAAGATTTTATTATAGAAACTCCGCTCCAAAGCTCCGATCAACATCACTTATTAAAAATATTTTGTTATTTTGAAAATTAAGAATACAAATTAATAAGTTTACCCTAAAAATTTTAGGTTGGGCTTTTAAAAGGGTTTTTATTTGTTTGTTCTAAACAAAAATACGAAATTACTGCGTGTTGATTTAAAGCATGGATACTTTTTAAGATAGTTTTGATAATGCGTTCCCTGAAATAAGCCAAAAGCACAGTGGCGTGCCTAAGGGGTACGGGTCGGAGGAGGGGGCGGCCACTCCCTCGCTGAAGTCCAGCGAGGCCGGATTTTCTTTATTATTAATTTAAAAATTTTCTTGGTGCGTTTTAAAAGCATATTAATAGTCAAAAAAACCAAAATTTTCCCGCTTCTCTGGTAGTTTAAATTGATAATTTATCTGAGTTTTTCAATTTATATCGGTTATGTCTATCAATATTGAAGGCATACATGTCAAATACAACTACTCTAAATAATAAATTAAATTTTTAATAATGTTTTAAACACATATTTTAAATGTAAAAGGGTAAACTATCTTAAATTTAGTATAAAATACTTATTAGCTGGAAATAAATTTTCTAGTGTGTTTTAGTGTGTTAAATTAAAAATTTTCTGTCCCGGAAGGCAGAATGCCCCCTGGACCTTCTGACAAGGGGCTCTGCCCCTTGACCCCGCTGGGGGGCTTTTGCCCCTAGACCCATACATGGGTACGGGGTGGGGATGGAGGGGGTTATTCCCCCAAATTCTGTGGGGTTTAACCCACTCAAAAGAAGGGGGAGGGATAAAAGGTTAACCCCCTACCCAATTTTGGAAAACTGAAGAAAATTAGTTTCTTTAAAATTACTTCTAACTGCCTCAAAACTTAGGTTTAAGGTGAAAATCAATGTTTTAAACAGTAAAATCTCAAGAACGCAAAAAAAGGGTTTTGTTGACCTAAAAGTTTTTGCGTGTTTTACCTATTTTTTTAAATTAAAAGACCGCCCCCTTCAAACTGAAATCCTGGGCACGCCACTGCTCCAGCAATAAAGGAGTATGAACCAAGAAAAGCTTGGTTTGACAGTATTTCGTTACTAACGAGGAAGACAACTATGCTTCTTAAATTTAAACTCGATTAGTGCAACAAATATGAAAAAACACTTGAAATTTCACCACAAAGAACAGAAAAAAAAGTTCTGATGTTCAATTTTGGAGTTATAAAAAGAAAAAAAAAAAAGTATTAAAAATTTTTTTTTTTTTTTTTTGGTTATTTATGTTATAAGCAAAATTGATTTTTTCTTTTTTTTTATTTCCCCAGTCAATTTTGCTGTTTTGATAACATATTATGTTATCAAAACAGCAAAATAATAATAATAAAATATAATATAATATTATATTTTATTATATTATATTTTATAATATAACATTATATTTTATTATATTATATTATATTTTATTTTATTTTATTATTTTGCTGTTTTGATAACATATTATGTTATCAAAACAGCAAAATTGACTGGGGAACATCTAAACTCCGAAATTCAACATCAGAACTTTTTTTCTGTTCTTTGTGGTGAAATTTCAAGTGTTTTTTATATTTGTTGCACTACTCGAGTTTAAATTTAAGAAGCATAGTTGTCTTCCTCATTAATAACGAAATACTGCCAAACCAAAATCTAAAATCCAAAATCTAAAGCTAAAATCTTCCAGGCTAAAATTAAGGGCCTAACCGCTCTACGCCAGGAAGAAATAAACAATAAACCCCTGAGCGAGAAAAATTTTAAAAAAGTTTTCAGCGGTTATGTTACCAATTATTATTTAGTTGCGTCATGTGTTTCTCTGCACATGATATTTTCTCAAAAAACGAGTGGTTACTTTACCACTCATTTATTTTCACCATGCGGTCGCATTCTGACGCGCGGTTAAAAGTTAACCCAAGGTAACTTTTTTACCTGCTTAAGGATGCGAGTAAAAATCAATTTTACCTAGGTAAAAGTCAGGTTAAATTTTTTCTATTGTTTTAAGAATAAGAATTTATCCAACTCGATAGGTGGTTAAATATTTTCTCCCGTTGGATTAATTTAATAAAAAATAAAATACGCGCATTGATTAAATTTTTTATTTTGCGCCAGGTCATTTTTTGGCGCGAGAAAAAAAAATTTAAAAAAAATTCATTGCAATCATTTTCTGCCCCATATGCGGCAGGTTTATTTATTTACAATATATATTTATTTTTTTTATTTTCATTAAAATGGATTTATCAAGGTAAATATAAGGGTTTCTTCAGAATGCGACCCCTGATAGAATTTAACTTTAGTTTTCTTATTTTACATATAAATAATATTTTGCATTAAAAAACAAAATTTTTTTTAGAAAACTGACACAAGGATTTGAAAAACCTACTGCCTGAATTGAGAAACTGCCAACTCTAAAAACCAAAATTTAACATTGTTATTTAAAAAAAATAAATTTAGAAAGAAATAAGGTCCCAATTTTTTTAATTAATCTTTACCCAAGTTAAACTACTGCAAAAAACTTTGAATGACGCTTAAAAAAATAAAATTATTAAAATGTTTAAAAAATAATAACAGTTGCCACCACAACATGATCCTAATTGTTTTTAATCTTTTCCAATAAAAACGTTGTTAATGGTTTGTTGGGTTTGTGAATCTTTTTCTTAAAGTCAAATACCTAGGCTATTAAAAAAAATTTCCCCAATAACTCATTGTAAAAAAACTGTACATTTAAAATAATGAGTAATTTATTCATTACAAAAGTACTGGTACTGGAATTAATACTAGTACTAATTCCTAGAGTACTGGAATTAAATTTGGGTTTTTGTAAAAATACTGGTACTGTACTCGAAATAAAAATTAAAAAAAAAGTAAATATATAAAAAAAAGAAAATAAAAAATAAAAAAGTAAAAAAAAAAAGAAAAAAGAAAGGGTTATATATTTATATATTTAAATTAAATTATATAGTATAATATATATTTAATTTAGGAGGGTGAAAGTAGAAAGGAAAGTAATAAAATAGATTTATTGAATTAATTTATTTCATATATAATACAAATCTAATATTGTTCGGGGCGATAAATTTCTCGCGGTTGGACAGTATTTTTTTTTTTTTTTTTTTATTTTTTAAACCAACACGGGGAAAGCCGCGAGTAGTAGAGTGGCCAGAAAAGAAGTAAAAATAAAGAGAAAATAAGTTAATATAATAATATTATAATAGTCTATTTATATCAGCTTATAATTAAAATTAAAAAAATATAATTATAAAGTATAGTATAAAATAAAGAGAAAGATGTAAGTGAAATAGATAACATTTTTAGTATTTTTATATATGGGTGTCACAATTTGAGGTATATTATGGGATAGTACTTTTACTGGACTGCAACTAAAATGAGCACGGTACTTTTACTGGTACTGTGCTGGAATTTTTTTGGACAACTAGCATAGTACTGGTACTGGTGCTGAAATAAAATCTGAGTGCTGTAACAACACTAGTAACAAACATCCAAATAATCTGAAACCTACACCAAAACGATTTGTATACTACATCAATTATAGAATTTGTCATAATTTTTAAATAGGTGAGACAATTCGAAAAATAAATAATAGAATTAAAGAACACAAAAAACCCTAACTCACGGTTAAAACAGCATAATATCAAAAAATCTTCACATATCGACTTTCCACACATTAAAAATCGATAATTCCGCCACTTTTACAAAAAAAGTTTCACAGATGATTTATCAAAAACAGCTTTATTAATAAACATAAACTTTAAAACGCGTTCTTTAAATACTGCATAGCTGAAATACATCTCATATTCTTTTGGGCTGCAAAAACACTTACCAAAAATATATTGCAATTGTGGCGGAGGGCGTGTGGTACTTTAGGTTAGTAAAATAAATGCATAAATATTGCTAATCATAAGTCATCATTCCGCCCACTTTTCATTCGCGTTTCATTCTTATTCAAATTTCAATAACTCTGTATTATACAAATCTACAGTAGTTCGCGCTGGTCGCCGCGCATGTCAAATTTTACCATTTCAAGCAGTCTAATTGCTCCGCACGGTGTGTGGGCCCAGTGGGTTTGTCATTATTTGGTTACGCGCCTACAGTTACCGAAATGTCGTTTAATTCTACCATGGGGATTGGAACCCAAAACACGCCCGCAGACCCAGAGTAGGTTATTTTTATACTCAACCTATTTTTTTACGATGATATTAATTGAGACGCCAACACACTTCAGTTGGTTTTGGCCAACTTAGGTAGGGAAGTGTATTTGAGTGGAAATAGCCCAGCGGGTGACTGAGTTATTTTCTTTAAGTTAGGAATTGGCAACCTCTGTCTAAAACTCTAATGGCGGAATGACCTCGAAGCAAAGGTGAACCGGTACAGATACCTTTTTTAAGAAAATCGCACGTATTATTTTATAATTTAATTAATTCCATTTTTGAGTTAGTACTAACTTGTGATCGACCGGGGCAGAATTTTTGCTGATGCCGGGGCCGGGGCCGAGGCCGGGGTAGAGAAATTTGGATTTACCGGGGCCGGAGCCGGGGCCGAGGTAGAAAATTTTGCCCCAGCCGGGGCCGGGGTAGAAAATTTTGCCCCAGCCGGGGCCGGGGCCGGGGCCGGTGCAGGCGAAAAATTAAGCAGAATTTGTAATTTTGGTTATTTTTTTCAAACAAAAATCAACATTTTTACTGTTAATTATTTGGTTTATGTAATGAATAGTCACATTTTAGAATTTAAGTACTTTGTGAGTAAAAAAACTTATTTTTTATTACACAAAAGTTTTTTTTCTAAGCAGAACAAAATTTTTATTTTCATATTTCAATTTTTCTAAACCTAAATTATTATTTTATTTACATAATATATGTACATTTCACGTAATTATTAGCAGTATATTCTTGTTTAATGCAATATTATACTTAATCGCAAACCATTTATGTTAATTTAAAAAAATGATTTACAAATAGAGCAAACCATTTATGTTACTTTTAAAGAATGCTTTACAAATATGTAGAGGAAGAGTTAAAATACTTACAAGGAGCATGTTTTGATCAGTAAAGCAAAACGTGGTAAAGACCCTAAAATCAAAACTGGGTACAAGTAACAAAAATATTTCACAATAACAAAATCTCTTTATATTAAAATATTTTTAATTAAATATGTTGGTACCTAATTGGCAAAAGTTAACCGTAAAAATTAAGGATAATAGCCTTGCTTGAATGTTATTTTAAAAAAGAACTTTTACTCGAATTTCATTTACACACCACTACTCAACATTTTTTAGTTTAAACATAAAAAAAGGGTTAAAACGCACCTTTTTATTTTAAAAAATAAGAGCATTTTTAAAATTTTATTGTCAATTTTTGTAAATTAAAAAAACACTCTTTTTAAGTTGTAAAAAGTAAAATATTATATTGCGAGTACATGAGACTACTCGCTTTCTAGCTGTTTCAAGTTGATTGTTTTAATGATTTTAATCGAATTATTTAATTTTAGCCAAAAACTATAAAATTAACGTCACGTAAACTTTTTCAATGTAATTATTTTCGTGATTTTGCAATACTTTTTATAATTTTTCGAGATTTATCAAAAATATAATATAACCCAAAAAAAAATTTTGATTATACACTAGGTTTTTGAATAAAATTATGGAAGAAAAAAATGCAACATTTTAAACGTTCGCGACTTTCTGTGCATATACCACTGATTTCTTGTGAAGAGATTTTTTTGCAGTCAATAATTGTTTTTTCGTGTAGCGCATTTACTTGCAAAAGTGGAAGCAAAGTTGCAGTATGCACTGCAAAACGCTAACACTGTTAAAAATTGGTGCACCCAAAAATAGCAGAAAATGGCGGGTTTTCAGTATTAAACTCGCACAAGAGTGCTAGTTTCAAGCAAATTATTTTATTCTTATTTAGCAATATGCGAAAACTTTTTTTCAGATTAATTATAAACAGTTCATTATTAACTTTTTGTTTTAAAAATTCACGTTTGGTGTCTTTTGGCTGGATACAAAATATTGGGTTCAAAAAAACTGGAGTGACTCCGCAGGTTTTTTTTAAATTTTATGAACACTATTGTGTAGATTTACAATAAACTTAAAAATTATAAAATAAAGACTAGACATCAGCTTGAATTTTTTAAAGTAACAAAATTTAAAAACAATTTCCAATATTCACCTAAAAATAAACGCAAGAATATATAATCCAAGCAAATAGGGTAGTGCATTTAATTTCGGCACTTTTCCAAATTGGGCATTTTTAATTTTGGACTATATCTTTGGTAATCCTGGACGGAATACGACGTTTGATAGCTCAAAGGAGACCTAATTATATGTACAGTGTAGATGACTGTCGTGAGCTTTTTATTTGTTATGTTATGATATTTTCATGTGAAATTGTGTGATTTATAAAAAATAAAATTGATACTCGTTTTTAGAACATGGGCATTTCATTATTATGCAATAAATTGGTTTAAAAATTAAACTGTCCTGGTAAAATTTAGTCTATTTTCCGAATTTTTAGTACCCGTGGTTCAACGCTGCGTCTGTGGTGAGCAATTGTTATAAAATAAAATAGTGTAATTTCGGCACACATATTGCTGTAGATAAAAACGGGTTGAATTAAGTGGTCGGGTGTTAAATTGTAATTGTAAATATGGTTGAAGTATATCTGGCTGACCTCTGGTAAGTTTGTATAGGAGACCAATTAAAATTGTGCGGTTATGAAGTTTTTTTAAATAAACAAATTGGAACGCATAATATTTTAATAAAATATAAAACCGTTTTTATTGAAAGTTTTAAATGATTTAAATGTTAAATGTTCGATTTAATACTGCAAATCATCGAGGTCAGCTATGTTTTATTTGCCTATAGTTAAAAGACAACGTTGAAATGTGTAGGGGTCATAGCACTGCACTTAAACTCGATTAAGAGGGTCCTTTTAAAAAGTGCCGAAATTAAATGCACTTTTTCTCCAAATTTTGCTCATTTTGATACTATTTGGCTTTTTAGCTTAAACTTTTTGCCAGTTACACTTTAAACAACAAATAGAAGCTTAAATTAAAGAAAACGGTCTGGAGATAATGATAGGCTTTTAAATTTTTGAAAATGATGATTTTTTGACTGAGAAATAATCAATTGTTTGTAAAGTGCCAAAATTAAATGCACACATTTAATTTTGGCAATTTTCCATTTTTTTAAAAAACTGATTTAATTAGGTAAAAAAACTACTTTCGTACATTGAAACTTTTGTGACGCAACGCAGTATCGTGAAAGCTTCAAAATGAGCTATCAAACATGAAATTTGGGCAATACAGTGAAAAGTTACATTGGAAAAACAAAAAAGTGCCGAAATTAAATCCACTACCCTATGTCCAGTTGTACAATAAACCGTTCTAATTAACTCACACATGATCAAATTTAAATAATCGAATTTAATCATCATTTTCTGCTAATTTTTTGCACAAAGCAATTTAGTAAAATACTCTTAGAAAAAACGAGTTTTTTGGTGTACGAAATATTGCTGTGCGAGAAAAGTTTTATTGAGTGCACAGAAAATAGCTTGCGCGTGAAAAGTCACAAGTGCAACATTTCTTTTTAAAATTTAGGTAAAAAATTCCCTGTCTAGCCGAAAATTCTCTTGTTTTATATATTTTTGATATTAACAATGATATTAAAATAACTCCATATATGCAAAATACATCTTGTAATTATGGTGCAAATAAAACCTAGCTGACCTCGATGATTTGCAGTATTGAATCGACTATTTAACAATAGAATCATTTAAAACTTTCAGTAAAAACGGTTTTATATTTAAGATTAAATACCATATTTTAACAATTATTTATCAAATTACACAATTTGGAACAAAAATACAATTTTTAAAGCGTGAAAGTTGACTAATGTATGTATATTTTTTGAAAAGCAGGAATTAAGAAAAATTATGCGTTCCAATTCGTTTATTTAAAAATTTATAACCGCACAATTTTAATTGATCCGTTTACGTCTCTTATACAAACTTACTAGAGGTCAGCCAGATATAATTCAACCATAGATATCTACTGTCAAACTTCATCTTGTAAATAAAATCTACAAACGGCTTTTAATACTCAAGATATCTTTAAATTTTTAGAATAAGGATTCGTGATTAAAATAAGGAATCTTAATAAAATAAAGAAAATCTTATAATAAATACAATACAATAAATATCCTAATATTAAAATAATTAAATTAGCTCTGTAGATAAAATCTTGTATAATATTTCACTGTCAAAAATGTTTAGAAGCGCTTTAAAATTTGCATTCTTAGGGGTCCTTACCCCGGTTTGCCCCTGCTCATTTGAAAGCTAAATTGCTGGGGCCGGGGCGGGGGCTGGGGCCGGGGTGAAAAAAAAGTGCCGGGGCAAGCCGGGGCCGGGGCCGGGGCCCTGGTTGATCCCTAGTAGTAACCCTTCAAGAAGTGGTTGTCAATAATCCCTTTCTCATTGATCTACCGTGTTAAAATCAAGTCTGTTTCATTTAAAACCCGCAAATTTCTTAATAAAATTCCGTTATTGTTACCGCTAAATTCATCAAGTCCTCTGTTTACTAGTCACCTAAAAATTTAATTATTGTTCTATTTTGTAACTATGTTTTTTTACGGGTAAATTTCCAATGGGTAAGCAAAATTCACTTAAATCACACCAATTGGACCAAGGCCTTAAATTCTTTGTTTAATTAATATTTTGTGTTTAGTGTACAAACGTACTAACATGCTTGCCGCAACTTGGTTTGTTTTCCTAGCATAAAAATAGTAATAAAACCCGTTAGTGTAAACCTTTGTAAACAATTTATTCAGCGCTCTGCGCAGTTAATTGCACAACCCGTTTTTATTTTACATAAGCTCTTGCTTTTAACATGGACACACACTCTATTACCGTAGTACAAATCATCTTATACAACACAGTCCGTTACGGTGGTTCTCCTCATTCCAATACCTCTAATTTCTATTAAAAGAGTAAAAATACGCTGGTATTTTTAATGTTTCATTGAAGGATTAATCATGGGTGTGGAAATTACTAACTGTCTTTTAAATGTTTGGTTTTTGCTTACATTTAAGTTGAGACCTTGATGTAATTTTTTTGGAGCTTAACTGCAAAGTTAAGTTCACTATTCACCTCTAAATTTTAAACCCATTGCATCTCGATTTTGCCACAGTAATTTAACACCTCACAAGATTAAGCCTTCAATTGGGATTCATAAAAATCCAAGCTTTTTACTCATTTCTGCAGAATATTTGAAGGAGGCTGCAGTGACATTTTGGACTTTAGTTTCTCACTCATATTTTTAATGTTCCAGAGGTAATTCATAATACCTCTAGCTAAATCTGAGTTACCGAAGTCTTTTGGAACATAACTGCTTTTCAAATTTGTAGTTACTTTTTGAAGAGGAATTTGCTGAATAATTCCTCGAAAATAAATTAATCTCTTTTGTTGCACTGGATGTATTAATGTTTTGTAGCATAGTCATTCCTTAAACCGTTCACACCTCCGTCAACAACAGAAAAATGACGTCCGTGTTCCTTTTTTGTTCCTATAAATTTTTGCAAAGACTGAATCCTTCAGTCTTAAACCTTTTTGTGTCACACCCAACACGGTAAGTTTTCAAACCATAAATATAGGGCCATAAGATCAACAATTACTGTTCCTTGGTCTACACAGATATTCCAGTCTAGAGGAATCTACTGGATAACTTTTTGTTGGGGCTAATCACCTTCATCCCTCTCTTTTCTTTGTACCTGACACAGTAAAGTTTCATTTTGACCTTAAGTGGTTTTTAGGAAATCAGCTCTACAAACAACTTCGCATCCCCAAGGACATCTTCAATAAACTTTTGAACACATCCAATATTTGAAAGAGCTGAAACCTTCAGCTCCACTTCTTCTCTTTTTTTTCTGCGCGCCAACATGGTCACGTTTCACCAGGAATACGTACAAAAACTTGTTCCCACATTGGGAATTGTCACCATTACATAATCCCATATGTAACAATTTTTGTATGAGCTAATAACTTGTTGGCTCTTCAATTCTAAATTTTGAGTGCTGGAGAAGACTCTCCCGTAACCTACCCTATTACCGTACCTCCCTCTCCACCATGTCCCACTTGACCCCAAAGTCAGGGGGGTGTGTCGTATAATCCCCCTATGCATAAGGGTTAAATAAAAACATAATTTATGTGCTATTTTCTCATTTTTATCTGAGCTATTTATAATCTGGAAAAACCCCTGTTTTTGTGAGGACAAGGAAAAGAAGTACCACGTGTAATGAGCAGCAAGACTACAATACTAGCTTGTCCCTTGTCCTACTGTTACATACTGGAGCCAATAACTAAAGACTTGGTACTTTTTAGTTACCACTGTGGTGGCATAATTTTCTTTGGTTTTTCCCTCCACGGTACTTTTTGTCCTTGTTGGTTTTTATGTTTTTCTAAAAATTGTTTTTTAAAGCTGACTTTGAGGTAATCCTTGCATCTAGGATTTTTATTTTTATTATTCTATTGATATTATTGTGTTATGTTTGTGCACTCAGCGTAGTCCCCCACCCAGAACCTCACGTGAGGCAAGGATTACAAACATAACTTTTTAGTTAATATTAAACATTCTGGTTAAAAGCCTCTAAAAATGAGCATACAAAAGACACCACCACCTCAAACAGGGACTCAACTCAAGGTCTCAACTCGAAGCAAGGTTTGGTGGGTGATCCCAGGCTTGAAAAGTCAGCAGGTAGGGAGGATGCATATCAAAATGTTTCAGGTGTACCAGCAAATGTACCAATATTCCATTGTCCAAGTTCTAGCGCAGTCAGGACGCGGGTCATGCCGTTGAGTCTCTCCGGCAACACTGCGTACCCCACTAGCGCTGAAACTATTGAGGGGGAGGACCAATTATCTTGGCGTTTGACCGATCTTGATCCTGTCAGCAACACATTGTCAAATAAGACTCAGCATAAATTAAACAAAGTGACCACAGCTACTGAATGAGAAAAGCAGCTTTGGGTGGATAAAGCTAAAGAGCGCACAGAATGAGCAAAGCGTCGTCAACAAACTCGGGAAACTACTGTCAAGAAAGGTTGGTTGGGCGCTGGGGTAGCTGGTCAAGTGGGGCAATCCGACTCGCGGAAAGATCTTGGGGGAACAAAAATATTCAGTAATCAAGGGGGAAACCTTAATTTAGAAGAAGAAGAAGGCGAGCTCTTCTCTGCGACTGGTGCATTCCCAGAAAATGAAGGGTCAAATAAAATCATTAGAACTGCTAAAAATCGTAGGGCTGTTCCTAATGAGCAATTATCGAGTACAGAATCTTCTGAGGATTCCACATGTATCCAACCTCCTTCCGCGCAGGGGGGGGGGAAGTGAGACTTTCTTGGTCACAGGGGAACTCTCAACCTGACCCCAAATTTACAAATCTTGAGCAGCAAATGGCCAATTTAACCCAATTGGTTGGGAATGCAATGTCCCTATTTTCAGAAAGCCAACAACGACTCCAAAGTCAAGCAAAATCAGCAGGAAGTGGCGGGGATGAGTAGTGGTGCTCGGGGTCATCCGTCCGCCCCTACCAACCCTAAAATTCTAGCTGAGCCTGTTCAAAATTCTCAGACGGAACTACCTCAAAGATCCAATGATCTTGCGATCAAAAAATAACAAACACAACCTGTTTCGCAACAAAAGAAATTCTGTTATATGAAGTATGACTTTGTCAAACTTTTCCCCCTTCCCTCAAGAGATTTAGTGGGGATAAAAATACCATTGCTTTTGGAGTATGGTTAAGAGAATTTCAATCGGTTATGGAAGTAGGAAGAATTGCTTGGGAAGATTGGGCACTTTATGTCGGTTATGCTCTCGAAGATCTAGCCAAAGAAACTTATGAGTATTTAGACTCCTATATACGTGAGGATTATAGCTTAGTTTTTCAGCAGTTGCAAGAGACTTTCGAAGACTTGACTGGTACTGTCGCAGATCAATTACACACTAGAGTCCAGGCTGAAAATGTGTCGGTAGAACAATTCGCAGCGCAAATTTTAAAGTTTATTCTAGAAAGAAGATCACAAGCAAAACACAATAATTGCGAACCAATTACGGCCGCCAGAATACCAAAACAAAAACATGGTTATTTTCTAGAATATGACTCAAAGGCTTTCAAAAAAAGCACTAAAGTTGAGCCATTAATAAGATCTACTTAATTAAATTTAAAAAAAATGAAAGTGAGTAAGAGAATGATAATAATATTCCTTTTTTAAAATATTTAAAGATCTTAAAAAAACTTTTTTAGCACATAAGCTAAGAACATAAAATGAAAAAAATGATAATAATTTGTCAAAATTGTGATAATTCTATAAAACCCATGATTCAAGGTTTAAAAAAATAATAATAAATCAAAACTTATGTATTTAACGCTTTTTTGAATAAATGCAAAGAAGCAACTGAAATTTTTTCTTGGGATAAAGCATTCCATTTGCTAACAACTCGATTGCAAAAAAATATTTTCTGACATTAATTCTACTTTTCTGAACTTTTAACTTAAATGAATGGCTTCTTGTTGAATTCAGATTTAAACTAAAAAAAAATTTGGATTAAGACTTGTTTTTTTATTCAAAATTTTATAACATTCACATAAATCAATATTAATTCTTTGTTGTTCGAATTTTTCAAGATTTAGGTAACTAAGACGTTCCTCACATGATTTGTACTTTTTCTTACATCGTTTAAAAACTCTTTCTTACATTTTGAATTAAATGCCCCAAAAATTAATGAAGACGTTTTCAAAGCTTTTTTAACAATAATTTTACAATGATCTGAAAATTGCAAATTTATGGAAATATAAACACCTAAATCTTTTACTAAGTTGGTTTTTGATAAAATGTTTCCGTCTATAGTATAATCATGATCAATAAAATTATTTCTTTTAGTAAAAATATGAAGAACCTCACACTTAGTTTCAGAGAGTCTCAGTTGCCATTTTTGGACCATAAAGCTAATCTGTTTATATCTTCTTGCAACTGTTTTCTTTTTGTTTTTTCATCTTCACTAGAAAAAATGGTATAAACCTTCGCATCATCTGCGAAAAGTTTAATATGAGAATGTTGTATAGTGTTTAAGATGTCATTAATATAAATAAGAAATAATAACGGCCCTAACACGGAGCCTTGTGGAACTGAACTTTCCACCTATAGTAATTTGACTCTGCATCATTAATTACAACTTTCATGTATCTATTAGTAAGAAAACCCTTTATCCAATTTAAAATTTTTCCTGTAACTCCATATTTTTCCAATTTATATAAAAGCTTTGGGTGTGAAACCGTATCAAAGGCTTTAGCAAAATCTAAATAAATTGTATCCACATTTTTTTTTGTTTTTCAATGCTAAAGTCCACTTATTTAGAGTCTCTAGAAGCTGTGTTATGGTTGAACTTCCAGCCTTAAAGCCGTGTTGGCTCCAAGACAATGTGTTTTTAGAAAAGATTGAAAGTTTATTTTTAACAAGCTTTTCCATAATTTTGCATGAATATGAAGTTAATGATACAGGTCTATAATTATGTTCATCGCTCTTTGTGCTTTTTTTGTAGATAGGTATGACTAAAGCGATTAACCAATCTAATGGCAAGATACCACAGTCAAAGGATTTTTTAAATATTGAAGCTAATGGTTCAGCTATTACTGATGACAATTTCTTTAAAAAGTAGGCTGGTAAACAATCAGGAGATCTAGACAACTTATTAGGGAGTTTTTTAATAACCTTTATTATTTTGTTTGTTGTAAACGACATATTTTCGAGAATTCCTATTTTATTTGGAGCAAAATATGGTAATTTACCGTCATCCTTGGTGAAAAGAGAACTAAAATATTTTGCAAAAATTTCTGCTTTTTCTGTGTTGTCGACTGTAAAAATTTTATTTGACTTGCACAATGGTGGAATTCGTTCTTTTGTTTTAATTTTACTGTTTACAAATTTGTATAAACTATCTTTGTTCTTAGAATTTATAACCTGCTCTTCTTGTGATATAATGTAATTTTGTACTAAACTTTTATAATCTTTACAAATTTGTTTGTATTCATTTTTGTTTTCAATACGCTGATTTTTTTATCTTATGCCATAGTTTTTTTCTTTGTATTTTTTTAATCTAATATGGGTACTTTCTTTTATTAATTTTTCTATTAACTATTTTGACGGGTATGTGTCGATGCAAGCCTTCATAAATTACATTTTTAAAGCACTGCCAATATTCCTCAACCGTCAAGCATGCTGAAAACATTTGATTCCAATTATTTGTAGACAGCTATAGTGATAAAAGTTAATAATCTCTGTTTGCAAAATCAAGTACTAATGACTTTTTATCATTATTCTCTTTATAAAACATAGCGTTATTAATAGAAAAGTGTACAGAATTATGATCTGAAGATAAAAATCCTGGCAATATTTTAGTTTCATAAAATATTTCTGTATCATTAGATAAAACTAAATCAAGCGTATTAGATTGTCGTGTGGGTTCAGAAAAAAGTTGAAATAAAGCTTGTTCTTGAAAAAACATGTACCATTCTTTTTCGTTTTGATTGTTAGATTTTATTTCATGAAATTTCCACTCTACCCCAGGGAGATTGAAATCTCCCGTTAATATTATTGTACCTTAAAAATCTTCAATAATTTTTTGCAGTGATTGAAAAATAAATAAATCTTCCTCTTTTGATGTTTGTGGCCTTCTATATAGGCAAATAATCCTTAGTTTTGTGTTATCAATCATTTTGATATCGGTTGCAACAATTTCGACATTATTATATTTCACAGAAATATCAACTTGAACAGTGTTTAAATACTTTTTTGTAAAAATACAAACCCCTCCCCCTTTTTGGTTTATGCGATCTTTTCTAAACACATCATAGAGTTCTAACTTTTTATCATTTTATTTGTGATTGAAGAGCTTAACCATGTCTCCATTGTACATAATATGTCTAGATTGCCATATACACTGTCTTCACCTGAAATCAAACAATCAAATTCTTTGAGAGAATTTTTAATACTTCTTGCATTAAATAAAATCCATTGATAAGCTTGGTTTTAACGCAATCAGTTCGCTTTTTATCCTATTTTGAATCTAATTCTTTGATTTCTTTTTTATTGGTAAGATTGTACAAAAACGGCAAACTGTCATCCAAATAACGGACGGTGATTCGTCTGTTTGAGTCAGAATCAACTAACGCCTCTTTTTTTCCAAGAGCTTTTTCTGGACCACTCATTGATCTTCGGTCAGCGAGGGTTGGATATAAACACCTTTATACTTATTCGACCCTTTCAAATGTACCGCTGACTTAAAATTTTTGTTCCGAATCCGATTTGAAGTGAAGCGGATCTTAAGAAGTTTATAAGTTAGTTAATGCAGTCTATCCTGCAGAAAATTATTCTCCAGAGCAGCGTGCTGAAAACCGTATACAATACTTCTGGAATGGTCTTAAACCTGATATTAAGCGAGAATTACGCATGGTAGATTGTCCAAGCAAATATGTACAAACTGTTTGTAAGGCAAGCAAAGCTGAGGATTTGATTAAGGCCGATCAGAAAAAGAAAACCCTCATTGCCTATTGCGCGCCTCAAACTTCTTCTCCACATGGTGGGGGAGGTTTTCTCAACCGCGGGGGGAGGAGTGCACGCAGGATGTCTTGTCAGAATAACAAAAATAATAATAACAATTCGCGAAATCAGAATGGGGCGAACCCGCTTCTAATAACCCACAACAAGGGTCAAGTAATCAGGTAGTAAATCCTTTCTGTGGGAAACATCGGTAATGGACGATGGATGCCAGATGGCCAGCCAATTTGTAATTATTGTGGTTGTACGGGTCATTATAACCGTTTCTGCTGGTATAAATCGGGAAACAATAGGGGTAATTACCAGGGAGCTCAAATGTCATATAATCAGGGTGCAAAGCATAATAATAAAAATATGGGGTTCAATGACGTGAGACAACAAAATTACCAAAATCAAAATAATTTTCAGCAAAATCAAAATAACTTTCCACAGAATGTCAATTATTAACAAGGTAATTGTTTTCAACAGAATTTTAATAATTCTACAAATAGTAGTTATACGCCTTATGTTATTCAGCCAATTATGGGAAACGGTAACTACCAAAATGTGCAACAGGGCCCTTCAAGTCAAGTAGCGGCAATCGCACCACCCAGTAATACAGGGGGTCCAAACGTCGCTACATCAACAGTAGAACTTTGGATCCCACCTGCGGTCGGGTCAGTTGGACCGGCTTTTCTTTGGGAGGAGAAGGTCCAATATGATTTTTCTCTGTTCCAGGCAGAAGTCCCAACTGGTAACGCCCAAAGAAGAAATCCCCCAAAATCACCAAACATCGTGGGACCCATCTGCACAAACAAACCAATCCAATTCACTTGTAATTATTTAGATACAATAGCCACTAACCCATACATTTTGAATCCTTTGAAAATAACCTCGACCGCTGGCAAAAGACGAGGAGGTAGACAAGAAGACAGTATGTCTGTGGATATCGTAGGCGATAAGGAGTTGATAGGGGTTGTTGGGGGTCAACGGGCACAAACAAAAACTTTCCCCTCCCCACCCCTCCCACTTTAATGGCGCATGCGGAACCGATCTCACACAACATATCTCAAAATAGTTCTCTTTCAGTAAGTCCGTCCGCCACACAAATTAGCGAACTCTTGACAATAACATGCTAAATTTTGACGATCAAATTACGCTCCTAATGAACACTATGTTGTCTAGGGTCTAAATTTAATTGCAAGAAAATCTTTTGGCTGCTGACATTGCATCAATTAGTAATTCTTGTGTATCTGTGGGCTCTATTGAAGCTATCGACGCTATTAAGCATTTCAAACCCTATCTTTGGGGACATCCTTTTACAATCACAACAGACCGCGCACCTTTGAAGTATATCTTTACCTCAGGTAAATGCACTTCCAAAACACTAAAACGTTGGGCATATCAACTCACAGAATTCAACTTAAATAAAATTAAGTATAAAACTGGCAAAAGTAACGGTAATGCTGATGCATTATCATGGATACCTCCTCCGGATGGTGCAGAAGCTGACCCGGATCCTTTATTCCAGAACAAAGGTACTCAATGTTGTTTAACTAACCAGACATATGCGTAAATGTCATTATAGTAGGACCTACTATAGTCAATTGGAGTCCTCCAAATCTAAGTCATCCAATTGTTGTTGGAGTCCCTGACAATGACTCAGAACCTTCTGAACCAACCCCCTTTGTCCTTGCTAATGATATTGTCAACAACAACATTTCATCACTCATCAAGGAGCAGCAATCGGATCCTCAATTCCGAGATATCTATAAATATTTGGCTCATCAGACACTTCCAAAGGCAAAGGCTCAACAAAAGAAAATCATCTGTTGGTTTAAAAATTATTTTAACATAATGGTGTTCTAATGCATTCCTTGGGTCAAAAAACGTGGTTGTAGTCCACAGTTTACAGGTCGAATCGTCTTACCTCAAGGACAACGTCGCCTAGAAGCATTAAGTTCTGCCCATGACGATATTTTATCTGCTCATCTTGATACACACTGCACATTAGCAAATCTTGTAGTACAATTTTTCTGGCCAAAATTGAGTGACAATGTTAAAAAATACGTAAAATCTTGTGACACACGTCAAAAACGCAAATCGAATACTGAGGCGGCTTGACCAGAGATGGTGCCTATAACCATAGGTAAAATTTTTGATTGCATCACTATGGATATCCTAGGCCCATTAACACAAACCAATAGAGGAAATAAATATATTTTGGTTGTTACTGAATATCTAACTGAATATCTAATATCTATGTATTTTGTGTTGCCAGACCAGAAGGCCAAAACAATAGTGCATACTGTGTTTGTTAAAGTCATAACTCTTCATGGTTGTCCTTTGGAAATTCTTACCGACCAAGGTGCTAATTTCCAGAGTCAATTTCTGGCGCAGTTATGCAACATTAGCGATACAAAGAAAATCTTCACAACTGCCTACCACCCACAAACAAATGGGCTTACTGAACGTTTTAACCGTACAGTAACAGCGATGCTTACCCCCTATGTCAATGAACATCACGACAACTGGGACTTTGCGTTACTATTTGTAACAAGCGCTTACAATCGTTCACTACAAGAATCCATTGGGGAAAGTCCTTTTTATCTGATGTTTGGTCGTGATATGTGGGTACCCATTGATGTAAAGTATGAATTTGTACATTCACCAAATGTCAATTATGAGGATAACTACCTTGACCATGCTCGAGTAGTTATGACACAGGCTCCAGACTTTGTTTAACAAATTTTGCCCAAAGCACAGGAACGCCAGAAGTGAAATTACGATAAAAAAACACACTCCAAACCTATTGTAATTGATAGCCTAAAGTTAAATTCCTTCAGGCTGAAAATAAAAGCGTAACCGCTCGCCGCCAGTAAGAAAAAACAATAAACGCGCGAGAAAAAAAATAGTAAAAAAAAGTTGGCAGAGATGATGTAACCAATTATTATTAAGTTGCGTCAGGTGTTTCTCTACACGTTATATTTTCTCGGAGAACGAGTGGTTACGTTACCACCCCGCTGTTTTCACCCTGATAGAATTCGTCTTTAGTCCTTAAATATAATCCTGCTATTAAATTCACTAAATGCGCTAAATTCGTTAGTAGATGGACAGGACCATACAAAGTCCTGAATATTGATCTAACAAAAGGTATTGCCAAGATGTCCCTTCTGTCTGACAATAAACAAAAAGCCAAATAAGTTAATTAACAATGTCTCAAACCTTACACACCACGCACAACCTCTTTCACACCAAAACAACGCATACAACCACCTTGTCAATGTAAAACACAAGTAAAATCTGTAGCGTTCTGTGATCTATCACGTGTCATTGATAACACGCATTTTGAACCAAAAGTTACTAAATCTGTTAATCCTTTTATTGTTTCAAACGTACTTTCTCCTTGTCCAGAAGATAGCGACAGCGACAATAAAGATTGGAAGCCGGAATTCAAAATTTCACGTCCTTACTTAATGGATTTTGAAGTAGATTGGGAAGGAAAACCCATAAAGCCGGATCATCTGAAATTATCAAAACCCGAGGGTATGTCCACCTATGAATGGCGTAATCGGTGTCGTCGCAAACAGTTTGCAAAACATTGTAAATTGTGGCAACAACGAAATGAACATAGAGCACGTAAAAACGTGCCAATCACGTTTCCCAAAACTAGCTAAAAGCAAACAAAGCACAACCTCAACCACCAACTATCATGGATGAAATTATTGACGCTATGAATGTGACTATGTAGGTTCCTCGTTGTTGTCATACGCATAAAACATAAATTAAATTTGTATCAACATTTTTAAAATACACATAACACTTATACAACATTACACACACATACTATAAAACACAGAAATGAAGGTTCCCTTCTGCCTCATCAATCAATGTTTCTATGTGAACACTGGAAATTGTGAATTAGAAATTGAAAGGTAAAATTTATTGAGTAGGGTTATTCCTGGGTCTGATCAGCCCATTTTGAAAGAATACAACGTAACGGGCCCTGAGAAAAAATATTTTTGAATGTGTATAAAATGGTATAAAAAGTATTATTGATGAAAGAAAAATAAAAAGAAAGAAAGAAAATTTGTAAAAATATAACGTACTAAAAAGCGCACAGAGTGGTGTTGGCCAACCATGCAAAATTTTGATATAAGTATAAAAACTACGCATAAATATTGTTTGAATTATGAATTAAGTACCTTACAAAATAGAATTAAAATACACGGATCATTCAGGTTGATAGGTTGATTGTCATTCTGTTGTTTTACAGTGCTATTACACACAACAGTGTAATGTACTTGCACAACACCAACCGTCTCCTACTTGTCGCACCAATAACATTGAGTCATAAACATTAATTTTCGGAGTTGATAGGTTTAGTAACCCTTCAAGAAGTGGTTGTCAATAATCCCTTCCTTGTAGATCTACCGTGTTAAAATCAAGTCTGTTTCATTTAAAAACCGCAAATTTCTTAATAAAATTCCGTTATTGTAACCGCTAAATTCATCAAGTCCTCTATTTACTAGTCACCTACAAATTTAATTATTGTTCTATTTTGTAACTATGTTTTTTTACGGGTAAATTTTCAATGGGTAAGCAAATTTCGCTTAAATCACACCAATTGGGCCAAGGCGTTAAATTCTTTGTTTAATTAATATTTTGTGTTTAGTGTAAAAACGTACAACATGCTCACCGCAATGCGGTCCATTTTTGTAGCATAAACATTAGTAATAAAACCCGTTAGTGTAAACCTTTGTAAACAATTTATTCAGCACTCTGTGCAGTCGTTTGCACAACACGTTTTTATTTTACATAAGCACTTGCTTTTAACACGGACACACACTCTATTACCATAGTACAAATCATCTGGTACAACACAGTCGGTTACGGTGGTTCTCCCCATTCCAATACCTCTAATTTCTATTAAAAGAGTAAAAATACGCTAGTATTTTTAATGTTTCATTGAAGGATTAATCTTGGGTGTGAAAATTACTAACTGTCTTTTAAATGTTCGGTTTTCGCTTTCATTTAAAGTTGAGACCTTGATGTAACTTTTTGTGGAGCTTAACTGCTGTGAAGTTAAGTTCACTATTCACCTCTAAATTTTAAACCCATTGCATCTCGGTTTTGCCAGAGTAATTTAACACCTCATGAGATTAAGCCTTCGATTGGGATTCATAAAAATCCAAGCTTTTTACTCCTTTCTGCAGAATATTTGAAGGAGGCTGCAGTGACAGTCGTCATTTTGGCCTTTAGTCTCTTACTCGTATTTTTAATGTTCCAGAGGTAATTTATAATACCTCAAGCTAAATCTGAGTTACCAAAATCTTTTGGAACTTTGGCTTTTCAAATTTGTAGTTACTTTTTGAAGAAGAATTTGCTGGATAATTCCTCAAAAAAAAGTAATCTCTTTTGTGCACTGGACGTGTTAATGTTTCATAGCGTAGTCATTCATTAAACTGTTAACACCTCCGTCAACAACAGAAAAACAACATCTGTGTTACTTTTTTGTTCCTATAAATTTTTGCAAAGACTGAATCCTTCAGTCTTAAACCTTTTTATGTCACACCCAACATGGTAAGGTTTCATACCATAAATATAGGGTTGTAAGGACAACAATTACTGTTCCTTGGTCTACACAGATATTCTGGTCTGGGTGAATCTACTGGATAACTTTTTGTCATGGCTGACCACCTTCAGCCCTCTCTTTTCTTACAAATTAAAATCAAATCAAAAGTTTATTCTAGAAAACCAACAAAAAAAACATAGTTACAGTACTGCAAGCCGATCACGGTCGCAACAAACAAAAAGATTACAGAAAACATGGTTTAATAGAAGTAGTCCAAAGTTTTATCAAAGATAAGCACTAAAAAAGACTACTACCAAGACTATTTTTAAATATGCTCAGTGAGCTAGCTGAAACTTGTTGTTCCGATAGAGAATTCCATTTTGAAACCACACTGTTACAAAAAAATATTTTCTAGACTTTATTCTACTTTTTTGTACTTTTAATTTAAATGAATGTCCTCTTGTAGGATTAGGATTAAAATAGAAAAAATCATTAGGTTTAATGTTTGTTTTTGAATGTATGATTTTATAACACTCTAAAAGATCAACAATAAAGCGTTGGTCAATAAGTTTTTGAAGTTTTAACAATTTTAGTCTATCTTTATAGGCAATGTATGATAATTTATACCTTTTAAAAATCCTCCTTGTATAACATCGCTGCACTCTTTCTAATAATGAAATATCTTTTTTTACATGAGGATTCCAAACGACACTTCCATATTCCAATACTAGACAAACGTATGTCACGTAAGCTTGAAGAAGGTTTTTTACAGAACAAGTAGTAAATGTTCTAAAAATTAACAAAGAGATTCTGAATCCTTTTTTTTCACAATTAATTCACAATGTTTAGAAAAATTTAAAGTATCTGATACATAAATTCCGAGATCCTAAACTAGATTTTTCTTTTCTAGAATCTTATCACTGATAGTATAGTCAAAGTTCAACATATGTTTTGCAAGTCCTATATGCATCACTTCACATTTATTTTCAGCAAGTTGAAGCTGCCACTGCGTTGACCATTTCTGGATTCTGTTAAAATCGTCCTGCAACTGAATATTCTTCTCTGCTTTTTCCTCAAAAGAAAAATCGGTGTATATCTTTGCATCATCAGCAAACAAATTTATCTTGGAATGATGAACACAAATCAACGATATCGTTAATATAAATCAAAAATAAAAACGGACCAAGAACAGAACCTTGGGGAACTGAACTTTTGACGGAATATGTTGATGACTCTATGTTGTTAATAGTTAATTTTAGAGTTCTACCAATTAAAAATGATTCTATCCATTTTAAAAATCGTCCGGTAACTCCATAAGATTCCAACTTATACAAAAGCTTTTGATGTGAAACTGTATCAAAAGCCTTTGCAAAATCCAGATAAATGACGTCAATCCTTTTCTTATTTTTTAGGTCTAAAGACCAGTCATTCATTGTTTTAGGCAACTGGGTAATAGTTGAACTATTAGCCTTAAAGCCGTGTTGGCACCTTGACAGAATTTTTATGAAAAAGGCTGAAAGTTCATTTTTAACCAGTCGCTCCATTAATTTACAGGCAACAGAAGTTAAGGATATTGGGCGGTAATTTTCTTTATTACTTTTAAGACCTTTTTTAAAAATGGGAATAATTATAGCAATTTTCTAATCTAACGGTAATTCTCCTTTATCAAACGAGTTTTAATATAATGAAGCCAACGGATGGGCAATCACTTTTGACAGTTGTTTAAAAAAAAGGCTTGGAAACCCATCTGGAGTTTTAGAAAGTTTGTTTGGAAGTTTTTTAATCGCTGACAGAACATTTTTAACAGTAAAAAACATATGCTCTAAAATTCCATTTTTTTCCACAGTAAATAGTGGCAGTTTGTACCCAACACGGTAAGGTTTCATTCTGACCTTAAGTGTTTTTTAGAAAATCAGTTTTACAAACGACTTCGCCTCCCCAAGGATGTCTTCAATAAGCTTTTGAACACATCCAATATTTGAAAGAGCTGAAACCTTCAGCTCTACTTCTTCTCTCTTTTTTTTCTTCGTGCCCAACACAGTCACGTTTCACCAAGAATACATACAAAAACTTGTTCCCACATCAAGAATTGTCACCATTACGTAATCCCATAGGTAACAATTTTTGTACAAGCTAATAACTTGTTGACTCTTCAATTCTAAATTTTTGAGTGCTGGAGAAGACTCTCCAGTAACCTACCCTATTACTGTACCTCCCTTTCCACCGTGTCCCGACTTGACCCCAAGGTCAGGAGGTAAGGTACTTTACAAACTGCTAATACTTTGATATAAACTACAGTGATAAAACCTAATAGATATAGTCTAAGTGCTTTTTAGTGTGGCGGATAGCGTTGAGCAGTTTAGGTCAATTAAATAAAATATATAATATCGTTTTTTATAAATCGTCATTACACCCGCTTTCATTCGCGTTTCTATCATATTCAAATTTTTGTCGCCACTTATGTCATTTAAATCGTTCTATACAGTAAAAAGGCTCCGTCAGTGTTCGGCAGTAAAAAGGTTCTGTTATTATTGGTTTTGCGCGTAACTGCTGAGTGTTCACCACCCTACCGTTGTGATACGGAACCTACGTTGGCAGCCCCAGATTAGGTTTTTATAATTTTACCTATTTTTAACGGATAATTTCTGAGACGCCAACAGCTGTAGCTGGTCAAGGCCAGCTTAGGTAGGGAATGTTGTTAAGCGGGGTCGTTTTTAGTGGCTAACTAAAAACTTCCCCTTGAGATTAGGGCGCAATCTATCATTTGGTTTGGTGGAATGGCTATGATGGTACAGGTATCTTAATAGAGAACTTTGCACGTGTCCTACCAACTTAATTGGTAGTTTCTTTTTAAATAAGTTTAGCAGGTTAAATAAACCCTCGGTGGGTTGTTGTCAATAACAACCACCGCTTCGTAAAAATAAACCTTTTGTCACAAAACTAAGTAAATTTCTTAAAAATAAAAATTAAACAAAATTCAAAAGCAAAATCAAAATAACTTTCCACAGAATGTCAATTATTAACAAGGTAATTGTTTTCAACAGAATTTTAATAATTCTACAAATAGTAGTTATACACCTTATGTTATTCAGCCAATCATGGGAAACGGTAACTACCAAAATGTGCAACAGGGCCCTTCAAGTCAAGTAGCGGCAATCGCACCACCCAGTAATACAGGGGGTCCAAACGTCGCTACAGCAACAGTAGAACTTTGGATCCCACCTGCGGTCGGGTCAGTTGGACCGGCTTTTCTTTGGGAGGAGAAGGTCCAATATGATTTTTCTCTGTTCCAGGCAGAAGTCCCAACTGGTAACGCCCAAAGAAGAAATCCCCCAAAATCACCAAACATCGTGGGACCCATCTGCACAAACAAACCAATCCAATTCACTTGTAATTATTTAGATACAATAGCCACTAACCCATACATTTTGAATCCTTTGAAAATAACCTCGACCGCTGGCAAAAGACGAGGAGGTAGACAAGAAGACAGTATGTCTGTGGATATCGTAGGCGATAAGGAGTTGATAGGGGTTGTTGGGGGTCAACGGGCACAAACAAAAACTTTCCCCTCCCCACCCCTCCCACTTTAATGGCGCATGCGGAACCGATCTCACACAACATATCTCAAAATAGTTCTCTTTCAGTAAGTCCATCCGCCACACAAATTAGCGAACTCTTGACAATAACATGCTAAATTTTGACGATCAAATTACGCTCCTAATGAACACTATGTTGTCTAGGGTCTAAATTTAATTGCAAGAAAATCTTTTGGCTGCTGACATTGCATCAATTAGTAATTCTTGTGTATCTGTGGGCTCTATTGAAGCTATCGACGCTATTAAGCATTTCAAACCCTATCTTTGGGGACATCCTTTTACAATCACAACAGACCGCGCACCTTTGAAGTATATCTTTACCTCAGGTAAATGCACTTCCAAAACACTAAAACGTTGGGCATATCAACTCACAGAATTCAACTTAAATAAAATTAAGTATAAAACTGGCAAAAGTAACGGTAATGCTGATGCATTATCATGGATACCTCCTCCGGATGGTGCAGAAGCTGACCCGGATCCTTTATTCCAGAACAAAGGTACTCAATGTTGTTTAACTAACCAGACATATGCGTAAATGTCATTATAGTAGGACCTACTATAGTCAATTGGAGTCCTCCAAATCTAAGTCATCCAATTGTTGTTGTTGTTCTTACCGACCAAGGTGCTAATTTCCAGAGTCAATTTCTGGCGCAGTTATGCAACATTAGCGATACAAAGAAAATCTTCACAACTGCCTACCACCCACAAACAAATGGGCTTACTGAACGTTTTAACCGTACAGTAACAGCAATGCTTACCCCCTATGTCAATGAACATCACGACAACTGGGACTTTGCGTTACTATTTGTAACAAGCGCTTACAATCGTTCACTACAAGAATCCATTGGGGAAAGTCCTTTTTATCTGATGTTTGGTCGTGATATGTGGGTACCCATTGATGTAAAGTATGAATTGGTACATTCACCAAATGTCAATTATGAGGATAACTACCTTGACCATGCTCGAGTAGTTATGACACAGGCTCCAGACTTTGTTAAACAAATTTTGCCCAAAGCACAGGAACGCCAGAAGTGAAATTACGATAAAAAAACACACTCCAAACCTATTGTAATTGATAGCCTAAAGTTAAATTCCTTCAGGCTGAAAATAAAAGCGTAACCGCTCGCCGCCAGTAAGAAAAAACAATAAACGCGCGAGAAAAAAAATAGTAAAAAAAAGTTGGCAGAGATGATGTAACCAATTATTATTAAGTTGCGTCAGGTGTTTCTCTACACGTTATATTTTCTCGGAGAACGAGTGGTTACGTTACCACCCCGCTGTTTTCACCCTGATAGAATTCGTCTTTAGTCCTTAAATATAATCCTGCTATTAAATTCACTAAATGCGCTAAATTCGTTAGTAGATGGACAGGACCATACAAAGTCCTGAATATTGATCTCACAAAAGGTATTGCCAAGATGTCCCTTCTGTCTGACAATAAACAAAAAGCCAAATAAGTTAATTAACAATGTCTCAAACCTTACACACCACGCACAACCTCTTTCACACCAAAACAACGCATACAACCACCTTGTCAATGTAAAACACAAGTAAAATCTGTAGCGTTCTGTGATCTATCACGTGTCATTGATAACACGCATTTTGAACCAAAAGTTACTAAATCTGTTAATCCTTTTATTGTTTCAAAGGTACTTTCTCCTTGTCCAGAAGATAGCGACAGTGACAATAAAGATTGGAAGCCGGAATTCAAAATTTCACGTCCTTACTTGATGGATTTTGAAGTAGATTGGGAAGGAAAACCCATAAAGCCGGATCATCTGAAATTATCAAAACCCGAGGGTATGTCCACCTATGAATGGCGTAATCGGTGTCGTCGCAAACAGTTTGCAAAACATTGTAAATTGTGGCAACAACGAAATGAACATAGAGCACGTAAAAACGTGCCAATCACGTTTCCCAAAACTAGCTAAAAGCAAACAAAGCACAACCTCAACCACCAACTATCATGGATGAAATTATTGACGCTATGAATGTGACTATGTAGGTTCCTTGTTGTTGTCATACGCATAAAACATAAATTAAATTTGTATCAACATTTTTAAAATACACATAACACTTATACAACATTACACTCACACATACTATAAAACACAGAAATGAAGGTTCCCTTCTGCCTCATCAATCAATGTTTCTATGTGAACACTGGAAATTGTGAATTAGAAATTGAAAGGTAAAATTTATTGAGTAGGGTTATTCCTGGGTCTGATCAGCCCATTTTGAAAGAATACAACGTAACGGGCCCTGAGAAAAAATATTTTTGAATGTGTATAAAATGGTATAAAAAGTATTATTGATGAAAGAAAAATAAAAAGAAAGAAAGAAAATTTGTAAAAATATAACGTACTAAAAAGCGCACAGAGTGGTGTTGGCCAACCATGCAAAATTTCGATATAAGTATAAAAACTACGCATAAATATTGTTTGAATTATGAATTAAGTACCTTATAAAATAGAATTAAAATACACGGATTAAAATCATTCAGGTTGATAGGTTGATTGTCATTCTGTTGTTTTGCAGTGCTATTACACACAACAGTGTAACGTACTTGCACAACACCAACCGTCTCCTACTTGTCGCACCAATAACATTGAGTCAT
>JASAMX010001787.1:0-10763 GCA_030248175.1 Microlaimidae sp. YZB2_3 | reverse complement strand
TGTAATTGCCCTGTTTTTGTCTGTATGTTATTTTTTGTTGTTGAATTGTGCTGTTGTGTTGTATAGTTTGTAAGAGTTGTGTTTTTGGGTAAAGTGTTTTGTGATGTGTTGCTGCCAGATGTTTGCTTTATGTTCTGCTATTATTGTTTTTGTATTTGTTTGTTTAGCTGTTGTATGTCTGGATATGTGGGGTCTGCTTGTCTGAGTGCATTGCGATGTTGTGTGAGTTGTATGATATGTTGTGGTAGTGGCCTGTTTGTGTGCTTAATGTGACTTTTGGGAATATGTGCTTTGTCTGCTTGAATGAGTTTTGTGAGTGCTTTGTTTGCTTGATGTATGTTTGTTATGGGTGGAAGTGTTTGTATGTTGTCTTCTAAGATGAGGTGAAGGCTTGCCAGTTTGCTTTTTTGTAATTTGTGAATGTTGTTTTGGTGTGTTGTTGTTTGTGTGTGTGCATGTTTAGTGTTGTGAGTATTGCTAGATGGTCTGAATTGAGTGTATGCAGGGACGTAGCCAGAGTTTCATTTTGGGGGGGGGGGCGGATTGTAGTACAAAAAAATTTTCGGGGGAGGGGGGGCTGCGCCCACCCCACCCCCCAAAAGTTTGGGGGGGGGGGCGGAGCCCCCCTTAGTTTTTCAAAACGTTAAAAAAGCAGGGATAAACGTTGATATATAATATACACTTTATAATTTATAATACACTTTTTTTGGCCTAATAACCTATTATCTAATGTTTTTAGCAATAAAAACATGTTTTCTTAGTTACAAATTCTATTAGCACACATTGGCAGAGACTGGATTTTACAAAAAAGGAATATAGAGACCTTTCAGATCATACATGGGCACGGGGGGTTAACCCCCCAAAATTCTGAGAAGGGGGATTTAACCCCTCCACTCAGAAGTGGGGGGGGAAAAGGTTAACCCCCCAATTTTGGAAAAATGAAGAAAAAAATGTCTTTAAAATGACTTCTAACTGCCTCCAAACTTAAGTTTTGAGGTCAAAATGAATGTTTTAAGCAATAAAAAGCTCAAAAATGCAATAAAACGACTTTTTGACTTAAAATTAGCGTTTTTTTACCTATTTTTCCTTCAAAATCAAAAAACGATATGGGTAAAATGCACTCCAGAAAAAAAACGATATGGGTATTTCGCGTTTCTCGGATTTTAACCCCCTCTAATTTGGATTTTAACCCCCACCCCACTCCGCACCAACTTGCCTATGAATGTGTCAGACCACTGGCTACACCCACACTGTAAACCAAAGCACATGAGCAGCATCTTGACTCCTTGTTATTTAGGGTACCTACCTACCCATATGAAAAAAATCCGAGTCAATGCTATAGGCGGCTGGAAAATTTAGGAGGGAGGAGGTACATAAATCAACCAATATGATTGTTTGTTTTGCTTTCTGTGTAGTACTTATTACTTATAAAAAATATTGTACTAACTTTGAAATAACTTAGCATTAGGCAAAATAAATAGCGAGATATATGTATGTATACTATAGAAAGTGACCGCTGAGCAAAGCGAAGCGGAAAAATTTTGTTTTTTGGGGGTCAATTGGGGTACTAAAATTATTTTATAGTTTGGCGCCGAGCGATTAGCGAGGCGCTGGAAAATTTTGAATTTTTAGCCTCTGAAAACTCCCAAATTTTACTATCTGGTGACCATTTCGGGGGGGGGGCGGCCTCCCCCCGCCCAACCACTATCCCTATTTTTCCCCCTGTCCGACCGTTTTGAAGGGGCATTTTTTTCTTCATTTTTTCCCAAAATCTGGGGTTTAAACCTTTTTCTCTTCTCTTACCACTTCTGAGTGGAAGGGGTTAAATCCCCCTTTTATAATTTTGTGTTTAATCTCCTTTGTGCCCAATGTATGATCTGGAAAGGTCTCTATATTCCTTTTTTTGTAAAAATCTTAGTCTCTGCCAATGTGTGCTAATAGAATTAGTAAACTAAGAAAACATGTTTTTATTGCTAAAAACATTAGATAATAGGTTATTAGGCCAAAAAAAGTGTATTATAAATTATAAAGTGTATATTATATATTAATGTTTATCCCTGCTTTTTTAACGTTTTGAAAAACTAAAGGGGGGCTCCGCCCCCTCATCGTTTTGGGGTGGGGGTGGGCGGAGCCCCCCCTCCCCCGAAAATTTTTTTTGTAACGCAATCTGCCCCCTCCTCGAAAATGAAACTCTGGCTACGTCCCTGCATACACTCAAATCAACAGAACTATTGAGCAATACTCACAACACTAAACATGTACACACACAAACAACAACACACCAAAACAACATTTACAAACTACAAAAAAGCAAACTGGCAAGCCTTCACCTCATCTTAGAAGACAACATACAAACACTTCCACCCATAACAAAAATAAACCTAAAATAGTATATTTTAACGTTTAAACATCAAACTTGGTAAAATACTTTTTAAAATAAATGTATACTGGTATTGTTTTTCATTTTATGTGACAAGCAGAAATGTCTATTGGAGTTTAGTTACAAGCTAAATTAAGTGAATTTTGTGAATGTATTGTTGTACATATCAAAAATACAATTAAAAATATATTATATATAAATTATAAAAATTAAAAAGGATAAAAAACTAAAATAAATAAAGTTTTGTAGATTAAAAACAGTTGTAGGCAGAATATACATAAAACAGTTTTTAAGTTTAAAACTTTCATTTATAAACAAGACAATCTAATTGCGCGGTAAGTTACACAAAAATGTTATTGATTACAAAATAATACTTACAATTTGTTATAACTCTTTTTGGTATTTTTCGGCACCCAATAACAAGCTTTTCAGGCGAAGAATATGTTCTAAGAATGATAAATCTTCTTATTAATTTAACATAAATTAAAAAAAAATTATTTTCTTATATTGTTGTTACAATTCATATTTTTTAGAGAAATTTTCACAAAAAGTTATCACTTTTCGAATATTATTAAAAATAATTGTTATATTGACATACTAATTTAAATCTTTTTTTTTAATTTTATGTATTTCCTTTTTTGTATGTTTGACTTCATACTTTTAATTTTTGTAAATTATGTAAGTGACTTGTTTAAACAAGATATATTTTAAATCTCTTTAGGCATACAGTTTACTACACTACTGTTAATATTAATTATATTGCTTAGCCAATAGTTGAAAATTGGAGTCTCCGAAATGATTTGAGGTTTTCCTTTTTAAACAACTAATTTTTTATTGATATTTTACTGTTAAACTATCATTTTTAGAGGCACTTCAAAAAAAGCTATTTTTCACAAACACTACGAACAAAACGCATGTAATGATTGATAACAAAGTGCTCTTTGGTGGAATAAAATTTTCACTCTATGAAAAAGAATTACATCAACAATGTCGAATGTAGATGTACATGTTTACTGATTGACAACAAAATGTTTTTGGTGGAATAAAAATTTCACTATATGAAAAAGATTTACATCAACAATGCGAAATGCCGATGTTCATGGACGGCACTTGTTTAACGCAAATTTTGATTTTATCACTATGCACGAATTTTTGTTTCTAAAATTGTATAGACGAACATTTTGCAAGATAAATCATGCGTAAAGAGTGTAACAAATTTTTTAAAAATATTGTTTCATAACTTTTAAACGCATTAACCTGTAAAGCACTGTGGTTTTTATTTAATTTAAACTAATTTGATTGAATTATATACGTAAAAACTTCAGCGTTTTTGTTACAAAAAATTTATTAATCTGTATGTTTAGGTTTGTAATAAAAGTTTGTTTAATGTTAAGAAACACTGTAACAAACAAAAATAACGTATACAAAAACGCTCTAAAAATTTTGCAACAGTTTAAATTACAATGAAGATTAAAAATTATATAAAATTAAAAAAAAACAGATGAGATTGGCATACAGTTTATGTACAGAAAGTTGTTTATTATTATCTAATTATGAACTTTTTTCTATTCTACAGTATTGCAAAGTAAAATATTGAATTTAGTTTGTAAAGAATTTGGTGCACTTACATTATTTTTATATAAGTATATTTCACCGATTGAAGGAGCGATTTTACGAGAGCTTAGGCCCTGTATTGATTGAGAATATTAGCTATGCATTCATGTTGATTGAAGTTAATTGACTTTATCTTCCGCCATATACTCAGAATAAAAAAACATTACAGTGAACATTATTTCTGTATAGACCAATATTAATTTAACTAACGCTTTTTTACTTTAAAAAGTTTTTTTGTAGTTTTTTGATTTTAAATTTTAGACTTTTTAGGCAATAGTCGTCTTTGTCACCGTTTGCTGGAATGTAAGAAAAAAGCTCCGAAAACGGCGTAAAGAAGAAGCGGTACTTTTAAAAAGTGCAATTTCCTTGCCGACAAATTTGTAACAAAAAGTATAGCTAATAATATAATTATCGATAGTTGATTATTACGTTACCGACAGAACCTTTGAATCTTTACTGGTTAATCGAACATAATAAGGAATTCGTTGATTACGCGATTAAATGAAAACTTAATGGAAACTTAATGAAACACAATGAAAACTTACGTTGATTATACAATAGACTTGACTTCGCGAGGTTGTGGAGTGAGCAACGTTGAATATCGTCGTTTATTACGACAAAAAAAGTCATAATCACTATAAAATCAACGTGACTCTGCTTTATTACGGTTATATTAATTGTTTGTCAAAGGATAAAAAAGTCACAGTTGGGTATTTTATGACGAATCTGACTCTTTGTGTCGTAGTAAAGACGATATCGTGTGAGTAGTATTTTCGGAGTCGCGTTTAGGAGCGTTGAATTTTAATTTGGCTGTCGCGTTCTGGTTTTAAGCACAATTACAAGTTATTTTATTTTCGCATTGTTCAAATTTTTATGTTAGTTTTGTTGGAAATGCTTTAGATATAGTTGTACTAGTCAAGAATGCATAAGAGTAGAGAATGTCCGACTGTGTGTTAAACAATTGTTCAAATTGTAGGTAGATTATTCCACCGTGTGGATTTTTTATCACGTAAAAAAATCCACAACGCGTTGTGGAATAATCTACAATTTGTTGAATAATCTACGTGACAATTTTTCTACGGAATACTGTAGAAAATTCCACGCTTTTGCTTGAATTTCCACATGTAGATAATTCTACATTTTATCTTGCGCTTGTAAACAAACAAAAAATGCGAACGGAAATCTGTACAAATTTCTGTGGAATAATCCACAGTTTTGTTGACAATCCACATGATAATCTTTCCACATAACACTGTAGAAAATCCTACGCTTTTTGTTGAAGTTTCCACATGGAAAATGTGAAATAATCCACACTGTGGAATATTCAACATGTTGACGGAGCGTTTGCGAACTTCTTAAAAATAAATAAAAAAATAAAAATAAAAATTATCTTCTTTAAAAATATAAAACACATTTTGATTTATTAACTTTGATTACCGCACGTTCATTTACACCTTTTTTGGTTTTCATTGCGTTTTAATTTAACAAAAAATCGATTGGTTTGCAGACGCTAATTAACCTAAAATCACACTATAAAGTCAGTTTTTAGAAATCATTTGGTAAATGTTTACAAAAATTGTAAGCGTCCTATCATTTTATATAAAATAGAGTTGTTTTTACAACGATTATGTCGAATAAAGCAGGTTTCCACCTTGCATTCTCTTCGAAGTTTCCCAGTTGTCATTCTGATTTATAAACCCGTTTTACGCCTCAGCAGACAATGAGTCCTTAGTTCAGTGGTAGAGCTTCCGACTAGCACTGACTGGCAGCGAGTTCAATACCCCCGTAGCGCTTGTTTTTACTTTTTTATCCAAAACCATTTAAATTATTTTTTTTTAAATTTACATTTTTTAATTTGTTACAGTTAGCAGTATTGCCCAGTTATTTTCTGCTTTGAAAAATTAAAACACATTTCGATTTATTAACTTTTATTACCGCACGTTCGTTTGCCCCTTTTCCGGTTTTTGCATGCGTTGTAATGTCTTTCAATTTCTTTAAAACAAAACGGTTTTAACATAATAAAAACAATTTTAGTTCATTTGTTTTATATAACAAAACGACTTTCTTTATTTTTTTTTCATATTTCGTTGTTTTTTCTGTTCGCAAACGCTCCGTCAACATGTTGAATATTCCACAGTGTGGATTATTTCACATTTTCCATGTGGAAACTTCAACAAAAAGCGTAGGATTTTCTACAGTGTTATGTGGAAAGATTATCATGTGGATTGTCAACAAAACTGTGGATTATTCCACAGAAATTTGTACAGATTTCCGTTCGCATTTTTTGATTGTTTACAAGCGCAAGATAAAATGTAGAATTATCTACATGTGGAAATTCAAGCAAAAGCGTGGAATTTTCTACTAATTCTACAAAAGCGTGGAACTTCTAATATTTTCCGTAGAAAAATTGTCACGTAGATTATTCAACAAATTGTGGATTATTCCACAACGCGTTGTGGATTTTTTTACGTGATAAAAAATCCACACCGTGGAATAATCTACCTACAATTTGAACAATTGTTTAACACACAGTCGGACATTCTCTACTCTTATGCATTCTTGTACTAGTTAAGTAGATGAACTGTCAAATCTTTAGTCTAACATTAAAAATAGTTGGTTTTTTATGTTCTTAAAAACTAAATTGTTAGCAAAATCATTAGCAATTTTTTGACAAAATGTGATACGCTAAAGGCTGGTTAATACTTATGTAAAAACGCCCTTTGGACAAAGTTCAAAGGACGTTTTTACATACGTTTGTACGCTGTGTTTGTCCTTTGGACTTTATCCAAAGGACGTTTTTACATAAGTATGAACCAGCCTTAAATGACGTGTAAAATTAACAAAAGTATTTCAAGTGTCTGTCTAATAATTGTTAGCCTTCTTATAAATATAATATTAATTTTAATTCCTTAATTATAAAATAAAAACTATAATTTTAAAAGTGTTTGCTCAATAAAAACAATATTATTTATATTTCAAATCAAATATTTATTCAACCTCAACAAGTATCATTTTTGGAAATATATAACAAAAAATAAAATCAAAAAGTATATATATATATATATATATATATATAACAAACAAGATTTGATTATGTTTTTAATGTAATAAACATAAATCAATGGAAATTATTCCGGCTCTAAAATTATTTTTATAAATATAACCTTATAGTTTCTTGCACAAGTTTGTAACCTCATGAAATTAACTTAAATTTAAAAAGCAGAAAATAGATGCGTTCACGATTTAATCTGGAAAACTTTTGGCATAAGACACGACGGTTTTTCGACCCGAAGTTCCGGAAATAGAAGAAGAAGCTGATGAAATTTTATTTGTTGCAAAGGTTGCTGATTGAGTAACATAGTTATATTACAAAAAAAATGTTAAATCACTGGTATAAATTATGAATTAATCATATAAGTGCAATAAAAAAGTACAAATAACATGCAATAATTTAGACTAAGAACAAAAACTGTTAAAATAAAAAAAACACGCAATAGCTCAAATTACTATAGAAACATTTGTTTGCTAGATATAAACATAAAAATTCCCATATGAAAATAATATTATAAAACCAGACTTAAAGTTTTTCTTTTGAAAGCTAATAAGGGATAAGGAAAAAACTAAGCCAGAAAGGAGTTTATTCCATAAATTAACCTTTAGGGATTGTTTCCGCTGCAGGAATGGATTCCACGCCATTGCTGCTCAGTGTAAAATATGGCGACGATGGCGAAGCCGACGCGGAGATTAACACTAAGCAGCACTGACAGAGAATCCCTTTTGCGGATTTGCAGCGCTTTTTGTGCGAAAAATCCCAAAGGGTTAACTATGCGATTATGGCATAGTTGGCATTATAAAATTACTCTCTGTTTTTTTTATTGATACTGGAAAAATTTTGACAAAAATTTGTTTGTTTGCGCTCTTATAACTTTTGAACGCGCCGCGATATACATGCAAATATCTCGCGTTAAAGTCTTTGTATTTTTGGCTACCTCCAGAAAAAAAACTTGTTTCAAAAATTTTGGGGGGTTAGCAACAAAACCCCCGAAATTAACGGTCAATTTTTTTCAGCCAAATTTCTAACTTTTTACCATATGGGTCCTTACGTCTGAAAATTCTTGTGCAGATTGGCCATACTTTTTTGAGCTCAATACTATATAATTTGTTAGGGGTAACTAATCTAGGTCGGGTATCCCGAGAGGTTAAAGAGGGTCAATTTTACGATTTTTGCTAAAAATCTTTGTATGAAGGGGGGCAGATAGTGCATATTTTGACATCATGCTCAAAAAATGTTTAAGCCACAGGTTTAAGACCGGGGGTATTTATGCGGAATTTTAAGCTCTACATTTTGGTGATAGTCTCAAAAATTTTTGATGCCCTAAGGCACTGCAATGGCTGACCCCTAAAAATAGAACTTTTGACACAGCCTCTCTACATAGGCGAGTAATATATCATTTTAAAGCTCTTGTCGTGCTAATTTCAAAAATATTAAAAAATTGCTCCAAATGGTCAGGTAACCATAATACAGACCCCTTTGTACCCCCAAAATTAGTAAGGGGTGATTTTTGTTTTTATTATTTATAAGCCGTGTTTATATTTGTTTGAAAGCTCTATGCGTTTTGATTTTAAAAATATTAGTTTTAGAGGAAAATTTTTTATGGTTACGCGGTTACATACCCCCAAATACCCCCCAATTTGAAAAATGATAATTTTGCCATTTTTTTTGTTTTAAGTGACGTGTTTATACTTATATAAAAGCTCTTGACGTACTGATTTAAAAAATATATAGTTTTTTAGTTTTTTTTTCAGTGGTTACCCAATTTCGCAACCATCAATATACCCCTAAAATTCTTAAGAGGTGATTTTATTGTAATACCGTCATGTTTGTACGAATATCAAAGCTCTCGTCACGCTGATCTCAAAAAAATAAATTTCAACTCGATTCACTCAATGGTTATCATTTTTAAAACTCACAAGGTACTCCCAAATATTTTTAGGGGGTCATTTTTTATACTTATTATAATACCGTCATGTTTGTACTCATATTAAAGCTCTCGACACGCTGATCTCGAAAATATAAATTTCAACTCGATTCACCCAGTGGATATCATTTGTACAATCCACAATGTACTCCCAAAATTTACGAGTTTGCTAATATTTCGCTTTTATCCGCCAGGTATAATCCGGATCCAATAAGTACCACTTTTTGTTGGTACGGGGTGAAAGTCCCCAGCCAAAAGCTGAATTTAACTTTAAAAGATTCGTTAGTGAGCCATGGGGTTGTACCCTTAGTTTTCTAAGAACCCCGCGAGCTGAGACGTTTTTAGCAAACTCTGTTTGCTAATGTTTCGCTGGTTTCATTACCCTGATCCAAGCGCCAGCTCTAAAGGCAATCGCTCAAGGATCCGTCAGGTACCACTTTTTGTGGGTGTGGGGTAAAAGTTCCCAGCCAAACGCTGATTTTAACCTTAAAAGATCCGGTAGTGAACCATGGGGTTGTACCCTTAGTTTTCTAAGAACCCCGCGAGCTGAGACGTTTTTAGCAAACTCTGTTTGCTAATATTTCGCTGAGTTCATTACACTGATCAAAATGAGAGCTCTAAAGGCAATCGCTCAAGGAGCCGCCAGATATCACCTTTTGTGTTTGCGAGGTGAAAGTCCCCAGCCAAAAGCTGCATTTAACCTAAAAAGTTATACGCTTGAAACACGCTTTTTAAAATTGAAATATTAAAAATTTATAATAATATTTAAGTAAATTTAAATGTAACATTGAAGCGTAAGTGACGAATCTGCGTAAGTGAGACTGAGGTCTACAAAATGCGTTTACAACTGTAGAATTACATTAATTTTTGATTGGAACACCACGAAAAATCGCTATACGTACTATACATGGGTGAGATTGAGGTCTACAAAATGCGTTTTTAACTGTAGAGTCACATTAATTTTTGATTGGAACACCACGCAAAAATCACTGTACGTACTATATACGAAATCTTCCAGGTGATTCTGTACAGCTATTTAAAAAAATATATACATACAGTATGAAATATATATATATATATTTTACATACAGCTGTACGTAGAAAAATAATTCATGCAAACTAAACGACACGTTTGCAAATTATGTTAGATAACCATAATACATGACAAACTAAGCTGAGATTTTCCCCCATTTCGTTAAAATCGCTCTACATCTACTAGCTGTTTTTTTGTTTTATGCTTACTCTAGCAACTCCCATTGTGATGATGATTTAGAAATACGACATTTTATAAATAAAAATTGTAATTTAAAACCGAGGGTGATGGTGCAACAAAGTAGGTCCTTCAAAAAAGTACCAAGGTTGGACATTAATAGTTTAAGTTATAATTAAAAAAATAGTAAATTGTTTTGCATGATTTTCTCTCAAATATTCGCTTTGCTTGGCCCCGTATAGGTTACATAACACTAGTAATAAATTAGAACCAGGGGCGTATTTCATAAAAAAGTATGTAAATTTTCATTTTACAATTCTCTGTCTATTTTTTAAATTACATGATAGAAGATATACGACACGGGGATATGACGTGGCTGTGATCATTTAGTTCAGAGCACTGCGCAGAGGCCCTAGGGATTACAAAGGTTTTAACGAAAGGCCCCAGCAGTCTTTTTCATAAAAAATGTTTGTAGATTCTCATTTTAGAAATCTCCGCCTACTTTTTTTAGAAACACTCAATGAAGTTTTTTCGACTTGTAATCCAGGAGAAGGAGGCGCTGAATGGTCGATTCGTCCCT
>JASAMX010001783.1:0-20068 GCA_030248175.1 Microlaimidae sp. YZB2_3 | reverse complement strand
TACTTATTAAGTTTTTTTATATCTTTAACCTAAAAATAACAAAAAACAAAATCCGCCTTAATTTCGGCCACTTTTTAGGTTAAAAAAACAAAAACAAAAGAATAAAACACAAAAAAAACTATTACATAACCCAAAAATATCAACTTTAAGGATAAACATGACATTAAAAAAGTTAAGGAGTGGCAAAATTCTACACCAAACCTTGCCTATCTTTGATGTTTCCTATCTGACTGCTTGCCTCCGCCAAGAAAATAACCTTTTTACCTTCTATCTAAGTTTTTTACTGCATTAAATAATCTTTGAGAAATTTATCTACCGGTTTATTAATGGTTCAAACCTAGTCAATTGGTAGTTTGATTACTCCAGCCGGCACAGGTGTTTACTACGTAATTTTTATGCATCTCTCCGCCAAAGGAAATAACCTGACGTTTTTACTGTGTTTTAATTTACTTTCACACTTTTTTGAAGCATTGGTACTTTATATCGTGGTGAGTGGTGGGTTGGGTGGGGGAAACCCCATTGACATTGATTTTTTTCTATATTTACTACATGACTGCATCTCTCCGCCAAGAAAATAACCTGATTTTTTTGTGTTTCTATATTATTTTTGAGAAATTCCTTCCGGTCTATTCATAATTTAATACAACCTAGTAACTTATGTGTTATGTAACCCGACCCGTACATATGATGGTGCAAATTGTGTTAAACAGGTTTTTTCACTTGATTTTTAAAGTGGCCGAAATTAACGGTATCTTAAAACGTGCAGTTAATTAAACGCATTGCAAACTGATTTTGAAAAAAATAATAAAAGATGAAAATTAACAATTTTGAGCCTTAAATAGAAGTTATTTTAAATTTATATAGTGCTTCCATCTAAATTTGATGCTGATTAAACACAAAACAAAAATTAACAAAATTACAAAAAATTCTCTTTTTGTATGAAAATGTTGATAATGCAGAATAACACAAATAAAAAACTTTTGCAAAAACACTTTATTCAACATTCATCCAGTTACTTTTGTTCCAGTTCTTTTGTGTTTTTTTTAAATAAGCCAATTTTCTAACACCCTAAATTGATGGCCGAAATTAAGGCCTGGCCGAAATTAAATCAGATACCCTACATAAAATTTTTTAAATTTAAATTTTAACAGGCGATGGAAAGGTCACAGCTACTGAACTCGGAGTGGTCATGCGTTCATTAGGTCAAAGGCCAACAGAAGCCGAGCTTAAAGACATGGTTAACGAAGTTGACGAAGACGGTATAGTAGTTTTAAATTTTTAAACAAGTTTAATTTTAAGTTTTGCGGACCCATATATACCGGGCAAACGTAAAATTTAATACTTCGACTACATAATAGTTCAGTGACTTTGGTGTCACCCGTAATTTTCCTTCAGTCGAATGGATTTTCTGATTGAAATTTACAGACTTTAGAGCCGCAAGTAGGCAACTTGGAGTAGGGAGCTTGGTAAGTAGGGAGTAAGTAAGTAAGTAGGGAATAAGTAGGGAGTAAGTAGGGAGTAAGTAGGGAGTAAGTAGGTAGTAAGTAAGCGTAAGAGTAAGAGTAAGAGTAAGAGTAAGAGTAAGAGTAAGAGTAGGAGTAAGAATAAGAATAAGAGTAAGAGTAAGAGTAAGTAAGAGTAAGAGTAAGAGTAAGAGTAAGAGTAAGAGTAAGAGTAAGAGTAAGAGTAAGAGCAAGAGTAAGAGTAAGAGTAAGAGTAAGAGTAAAAGTAAGTAAGAGTGAGAGTAAGAGTAAGTAAGAGTAAGAGTAAGTAAGAGTAAGAGTAAGAATAAGAGTAAGAGTAAGAGTAAGAGTAAGAGTAAGAGTAAGAGTAAGAGTAAGAGTAAGAGTAAGAGTAAGAGTAAGAGTAAGAGTAAGAGTAAGAGTAAGAGTAAGAGTAAGAGTAAGAGTAAGAGTAAGAGTAAGAGTAAGAGTAAGAGTAAGAGTAAAAGTAAGTAAGAGTGAGAGTAAGTGTAAGTAAGAGTAAGAGTAAGAGTAAGTAAGAGTAAGAGTAAGAGTAAGTAGGGAGTAAGTAGGGAACTTGGTGTCATCTGTAATTTTCCTTCAGCCGAATGGATTATCTGATTGAAACATACAGACTTTAGAGCCGCAAGTAGGGAACTTGGAGCCGTCACAAATTTTCGGGAACTTGGAGCCGAGAACAATGGGAATTTATAGCCCCTAAAAGCCCTTTAAAAATTTGATGTAGGCTTAGATTCAGGTGTCGCTCAGGCTTAAATATAATTTTAACGAATTTTACTTTCAGCTTCCAGTTCCCAATTTCCCGTCTCATGTTACCCATTTGCGGGTTCAAGTTCACCATTTTTGGTTCCAAATTTCGTTGGCCCAATTGACCCTAAAGGTTGGTTCATACTTATGACAAAACGTCGTTTAGACAAAGTCCAAAGGACAAAAGTCCGACAAACACAGCGTCAAAACGTTCTTTGGACTTTGTCCAAAGGACAACGAGTTCATACTTTTTTGTTTTTCGGACTTTTCCTTTTGGAATTTGTCCTTTGGATTTTGTTCAAGAGACAAATTTCAAGTAGAATTAATACTTCGTCCAAAGGGAAAAATTAAAAGTACGTTTTGGCTTGTCCAAAGGACATTTTGGATTTTTTTAAATTGTCCCTCGGACTTTGTCCAAAGAAAGTTTTGTCATAAGTAAAAGCCAGCCTTAAATCGTTTCAAAACATATTATAATTTATAATTTTTGTTCTATTTTTTGTTCTAATTTACCTTTTTAGGAAACGGAACAATAGAATTCGAAGAATTTTTGCAAATGATGTCGAAAAAGATGAAAGACACAGACTCAGAGCAAGAATTAAGAGAAGCTTTCCAAGTAATTTTATTTATTAAAAGCTTTGGGCGCGAAATCTTTTTAAAAATTGTCCTCTAATACGCGGGGATAAAAAAACTTATGCTTTGAAGTTTCAAAATCTTTTTTTTTTGCATGTTAGGAAATAGGCAAGCACTTTACAATGTTTAATAAATGTCAGGGTTAGCACATACATACTAAAACAGCGCACTAAGTAAAAACTAAACGTAATGCCTGCTTGCACATCTAAATAAAATAGATGAAATCATTGGGGTTTTTAATAGTGAGATTGCATCGTGCTTTTAGATTGTGCTTTTATGATTTTAGATCGTGCTTTTATTTGAAAGAACGTGATTGATTGCTGTAAAAAATATGACTATAAAAGTTGTTATGCAAAAAAACCGAAAAAATTTAAAGAAACACTAAAGAAAAATAGCTGAAAAGAGCGCCTCACATTAAAGGAAATGTTGTATAGTGTGTTTTCTTAATACTGTATAGTGTGTTTTCTTTTGTTGCCAGTATTCAGCCCATTGCTTGAAGTTTTTAAAGCGGTGAGATAAAAATCTGGCGAAATTAATGGGACAGCACGGGGCAAGTAAAAATTTGTAGCCTTTAAAGCCGCAAGTAGGAACTTGGGCCCGTCAGAAATTCTTAGGAACTTGAAGTCGCGAGAAATAGGAACTTGGATCATCTTAAGAAAACCATCGCTTAGGGTTTAGGTTTAGGCTTCAATGCTTAGTATGCTTAGGTATAGGTACTAGCGATTTTAACTTTCGGCTCCAAGCTCCCAGCTTAAGGTTGGTTCATACTTATGACAACACGTCCTTTGGACAAAGTCCAAAGGACAAAACGTCCTTTGGACTTTGTCCAAAGGACAAATACAGCGTAAAAACGTCCTTTGGATTTTTTCCAAAAGACAAAGTCCAAAGGACAACGTGTTCATACTTTTGTCCTTTGGACTTTTTCCTTTGGATTTTGTCCTTTGGACTTTGTCCAAAGGACAAATTCTAAGTAGCGTTCATACTTCGTCCAAAGAAAAAAGTCCAAATGACGTTTTGACTTGTCCAAAGGACGTTTTGTCATAAGTATGAACCAGCCTTTACGGTTCTAAATTGCCTCGGCTCCATCAACCATTACCTTTTCATCATCATTATCATCGTTTTATTCCAGCAAACAACATACGGAACTCTGCACAATACATAGCATTACCAAGGCGAACCAAATACGTTCGCCCGATTACGATCACATGGTTTACTGGAAATGGTCCTAAGGCTTATGATATAAATTTGGTTTCGACTAGATCTAAATAAAAACTTTTTTAACAATAGAATTATTTCAAATTGTTTACCCGCTGAAATATGTAACTAAACATCTCTAGCATTATTTTTTAAACGAATTAAAAACTTTTTTTGACATAACATTGATAAATTTGTTTTTTCTTCTGTTTATTTCTTATTTTTTAAGTTTTCGCATGTATTTGTTGTAACTTCTAGCTAGTTTATTTCAAATATATAGTTTTTAACGATTGTACGCTCTAATAACTGTAATATGTTGTTTATCAGGGTTATTATTATAATAACCTTTGCAACATAAACTTTGACTATCTACTATTTACTAAATTATGAGACATAAGCGTATAATTTTAACCGTACTAATTCTACTTATTTATTTCACAACTTTTGATGACATAAAGAATTGTATTTCGTAAGTTACAGGATTTCTGCGAAACATAGCAATATAAGCACTTTATTCTTCAGTTCAACTTACTTATACAATCTGGATTTCATTTCACATTCTATGATTATAAAATAACAATTTTAAGGTATTCGATAAAGATAAAGACGGGTATATTTCGGCGTCAGAACTAAGGTATGTGATGACCAATCTCGGAGAAAAGTTAACAGACGAAGAAGTGCAAGAAATGATCAGGGAAGCCGACTTGGATGGTGACGGACTCGTAAATTATAACGGTAATTATTATCAGTATATTTATTTTTATCTTTATCTAATATTCATAATATTATGATATTATCACTATTTAACACATATTTTTTAAAAAAATTTCACAAAAAAGTGATTAATTTCATTTGATGCAAAACTATTTTATTTAATTGGCATAATAATTTCGCAAACAACACGTCAGGAATATAAAGCCCTCAAAATGATATATAGTATTCGTGATCATGTCATATATGTATTGCTCTGTAGGAATGGTTGTGGGAAGAGCTGTTAGAATCACATTTAGTCAATTAGCGCATGGGAAAAAAATTGGATTTCTAATGGATGAAAGATCTCCATTTTTTTCCATAGAGTAACTTAACCGACAGTTTTTTGAACTATCATAATTTTTAACCAATATATCTAAAAATAAAAAAAACACGTCAGGATTTTAAAGACCCTCAAAATGTCATATGATATTCGTGATCCCGTCATATATGTTTTGCTCTGTGGGAATGGTTGTGAGAGAAACTGTTAGAATCACTTTTAGCCAATTAGCGCTTCAGAAAAAATTTGATCCCCCAATGGCTGAAAGATTTCCCAAGCCTTAATTGGCTAAAAATAATTCTATAAGGTCATAACTTTGTGAAGGTTTTTAACACTGAACAATTTCTTTTTAGATGGGAGGGTTTTGACTATCGTGAATAATGAAATTCAATTTTGTTTGTTTAATGTTAACAATTTACTTCAAAATTTGTTGTTATATTTCCACAAAATAATCGATTTGAATTGGAAAATATTAAAGCATTCAAAATAATATTTTACTGAAAGTAGGGATACATGAAACAAAAAATAAAACGGAAACTTACTTTTTATTGCGCAAAAAATACAAAGACTAATTTATTTGTGCTTACAAATTTTATTATTTGTATCAATGTGCAAAAACATCACTACAAGCTTTTGATATAATTATAGTTACACACAGCCTTGTTTGTCAAATATAATTTTGTGGTTTTTTTTGAATATTAAAGGAGCACTGTCACAAATCAAATTCCTATAACGCCCGAACCGGACTGCTCCTTTAATACTGAACCGATTCAGCTGAAATTTAAAAACGTTGTAGCCTTGTAGTGGAGCACTCTAAATACCAAAGTTGAGTTAGGTAGGTTTGGTAATAAAGGAGCAGTCCGGTTCGGGCGTTATAAGAATTTGATTTGTGACAGTGCTCATTTAATGAGAGTCAAAATTCAAAATATGTCTAAAATAATTGAACTTTTAATAAATTTAAACTATCTTTTTTTAAATTGTGTAAATTGTTTCAAACGTTTTATTTTGTCAAGAGTGCGTAAAAGTAGAAAATGTTCGACTGTGTGTTAAACAGTGTTGTTTTAATTATTGGTAGATTATTCCACAGTTTAGATTTTCCAGCATGTAAAAAAATCTGCTAGAACCTGTGGAATAATCTTCAATTTGTGCAATAATCTACTTGAATAATTTTCTACGTATTAATGTAGATTTTTCTATAAGGTAACCGCGCTTTCGCGAACAGAAAAAACTGCGAAGGTAAAACTCTTTGTGTTGTCAAATATTCAACGTTTTGTTTTAAATTTGACCTATATTTCGACATATATTTTACATGTTGAAACATGCAATATTTAAAATATCTTGAGTTATTCGACAGTATTATATAGGAAAATTTCATTTATGAATTTTGCGTATACAATTTTTAGATTGAAAACTGCGAACTGCAAAAAAAAACCGCAAACGTAAAGTCCTTAGATAAGGTTTTTATTCAAGAAATATGGTCAAATATTTAGAGGCTTTGAATAGGCAATATTTTGAATAATTTAAATTATTCGACAAAGGATTATGTAGAAAAATTACGTTTGGAAGTTTTGCTTTCACAAATTTAATTTCTATGATGAAAAATCTACATTTAGAATCCTTAACATATTTTAGAAGAATTGTTGAAAACACAGTCGGACATTCTCTACTCTTATGCATTCTTGATTTTGTAAGTTTAAAAGTCTCACCTAATTTTTTAATATTTTATAGAATTTGTGAAAATGATGACAACAAAGTAATCTATGCAGTGAAAATTTAAACCAACTTGTGAAAAATATTATGGCAGCTCAACTGTTGGCGATTTTACCTGCAAAACTATTAAGTTTTATCTTTTTTTTTAATTTTTAACAAAAATTTTGATTTTTTTAATCTGATTCACAATAAAATTGTTAACATAGTTTGAATTTCAAACAATAAAAAATACGACAATATTTTTATATCTATTTATGGCTTGGTCACTTCGCACTGAAACTTATAATAAACATAGAGTTAGCACAAACTAATATTGCTGAGCGTAAAATTCTGTTATTTTTAGTATAAAACGAGCGGACAAAAATGGAAGGATAAAAAAGGTATTTAAACAAACTCCTAACGTTTTAGAGCCAACTTATTGAAACAACTTTTGAATTAAAAAAATATAAAAAGGTAATTACTATGATAAAAATTAAATCAAGCTTTAATAATAATAAACTAATTACTAAAGCATAACTTCATTAATAAAACGTATAAAAAATTCCTGCATTTTATTTTTAAAACAATCAATATACAGCGTTTCTCAATTCAATTTTTTCGGTCTTTCCGGCATTTTATTGAAAAAATAACCCGCTTATATCAATTCTGTAGCCATACTTTTTTCCTGCTTATATTAATTCTGTATACCCATACTTTTTTGTCTACACATATAAATATGAGTTACGCGATTTAAAACAGACAATTTCTAATAAAAAACAAAGCAACATGCATAAACATGGCTCAGCGCATACTTATTTTTTGTTTCTATTTAATTATACATAAATATATAAGTTCATCATTTATATATTCTACACCAATTTCCAAAATGTCACTAACTCTAGCAATATTTCTACAGTTATAACGAATATTTTGGTAGTCACACCACGTTAGTTTTTAATAGTTTTCCTCACACACCTTCCATCTTTTTATAATCAATATGAAGCTATTGTTAAAATCCCCATTAATTTCATTTTTACCTTTAAAACATTATGTTTTAATTTTAACTTTTTTAATTTTCCGAACAGTTAGCATTTTTACTAAATGCTATTACCATATGTTTATTATACGTTTTAGTGCATTATGCTAATATCATTAAGTTTGACTAACATTTATGAAAATTCTTTTATTATTAATATAAGGTTGGTTACAAGTAAAAAAATATTTATTTAAATATGTATATACTATTTAAAAAAAGTATTGCAGTGGAAAACCTCCTACGCAACACAATATGGTGTTATCAAAATATTTATCATGTTTTAAAATAATATTAATTTAAAAAAGTGTTAACACCAAAAAGGTCTAAAAAGGGAGTAATATACAGTATATCTTTAAACTACAGTAATATAAGGCCCTTTAGTTTTTTTTTGCAGTTTTAAAAGTAAGTGAATTCTATATTTGGGTTTGAAACTTTAAACTTAGAAGCGTTTTGTAGTTATTGCAAAAAAACTATTCGTTATGTGCAATTTTTCAATTTTAGTTATTGGTTATTTAATGCCTAGATTTGTTACCTCTTAAACATCTGTTTGCTATACTTTTTTACCTTATATAATTAGAATTTTTTTTGCCAGAAATTACAGTTTATTTCAATTTTAATTTTTTAAAAACCGTTTAAGAAGAATTCTAATTGGCAATAAAAATATAACAAATGGTTTTAACAATATTTTTATGCAAAAAAATCTTAACAAAGAAATAATTAATATACATTTGTATACTTATCTATTTATATGTTCTTACAATAAAGGTGATTGTTGTTTTATATTTTCATAAATAATAAACGTTGAGTTTAAATTATGTAAGTTTAATAAATAAAACACCAAGTTAATTAATTTTTGATGTTATTCAAGTAAGTTATTCTGACAATAAAAAAATTATTTAAAAAATATCAATTGGGTAATATTAAAATCTGCTAGTGGGATATGTAGAATCATTTTAGAAGGGTTTTATTTTTAAAAAAAGAAAAAAATATTAATTGAAAAATATATTGTGAAACACCATCCAAAAATATTCTTGGTGCTACTTATTAATGGTAGTGTTTAAGCCTATAAAATAAATTACACACAAAAATGTTTTTCAGAAAAATAATATATTTATAATTTTAAATTGTTTTTTTTTGTACATTTAAGCTTAAGCTTGTTTATAATTATGTAAATTTAGCAAGGACTATTATTTATTACACTATGGTTTTCGATTTTTTCGAACTAAGTTTAAAATTTTTATTATATCGTTTACATTTTCTTATCAGTTTTTACTTGTGTTGACCACATTGTTAAATTGCTTATTTTTCTTGTGTTGAACTTTATTTTAATTAATTTAATCACCTAATAGATGAAGGCAGATTTTTAATAGCTTATAACATTATGCTGATAAAACAAATAAATATAGCATAGAAAAATTAGTAATTTAATAAGAGCACAGTTTAAAAAAGTTTTGCAGAACACAATTTTGCAAACTTTCTAATTTATTATACACAAAAATATTCTGCTCAATGTGATGTATTGTTTGGTCTGTATTGTTTTTTTACTGATTTGCAGTTTTGTATAAAGTAAATATTATGGTATTATCTGTGAATATTTGTAATAAAATTGTCCATTTGTTGATGGAATAGATTCACGAAAAGCATTTAAATTTTACATTTTATACAGTTTACTAAAGTCAAATATACCTTCAACCATAACATAGATTATAATGTTATGTAAATATGATACAGTTTAAGAAATTGGCAAAATCGTTACTCGTCGTTACTCTGACAAAATAAGTCACAATCAGTACAAAATTATTATGACTGTGACTCATTTTATTTGGATTATTAGTGTTAAAAAATAAAAAAAGTCACAGTTACGAGTGTTTTATTACGCTTCTGACTCATTGTGTCAGAAAAACGACGAAATGTGCAACAATTGCCTTTTAAAAAATTTCAAAAGGCATTTTTTAAAAATATAATTTAATTTATTATTTCAATTCAAGTTATTTCATTTATAAAAAAGAGTCACATTTATACCCTCTTTTATAGTCTCTAACTCTTTTTGTCATCGTAAAAATTCCAAATTTTCGCTTACATCCAAATAATATTATTATTATAATAGAATCAATAATATAAGTATGATATGCAATGTAACATAAATGAATATTTGCAGGAAAAAACATAAATAAAATAATTTTAATATACTTTATAATTCTTAATATATATTTTTAATATAAAATCATATTTCTCAAATAAAGGTTTGTGTTGAAAATTAGAATAGAATGTCGTCTAGTGACATTAGCAGTGTCATTGAAAGACACTGAGGTGTAATACTCGCAGGCCTCAGTGTTTTCACTGTCCTGAGTCAGGACGTAGGCACCCGGAAGCTAATTTCCTCAGGAGCGACACTAAAGGCTGGTTCATACTTAAGACAAAACGTCCTTTGGACAAAGTCCAAAGGACAATTTTAGAAAAGCCAAAACGTCCTTTGGACAAGCCAAAACGTCCTTTGGATTTTTTCCTTTGGACAAAGTATGAATGCTACTTAAAATTTGTCTTTTGGACAAAGTCCAAAGGACAAAATCCAAAGGGAAATGTCCAAAGGACAAGAAAGTATGAACCCGTTGTCCTTTGGACTTTGTCTTTTGGACTTTGCCTTTGGACTTTGTTTTTTGGACTTTGTCTTTTGGACAAAGTTCAAAGGACGTTTTTACGCTGTATTTGTCCTTTGGACTTTGTCCAAAGGATGTTTTGTTATAAGTATGAACCAGCCTTAAGGAAAGGTCATGTTCTTGTCGGCAGATCGTACGTTTCACGTAGTATAATATCATATTCAGAAACGATAGACCTCTTCTAGTTTTTTTCCTGATGTTTCTAGTTGTTTTTTTTTTCTGATGGTTCAATCAAACGTTTAAGTTTCACCAATATTTTGAGATATATTTTTAAATATTTTCTGTGATTTTGAGCCAAGCATTCCGCATTCCGAATTCCGTTATTAGACTTTTCTCGCCTTTTTTTCATAGCAGTTGCAAAATCAAATAATAATTCAAGAGTATTATAGATAATAATTTGAGATTAAAGTAATTATGCTTTTATCATTTTAGCTTTGTTTATGCTGTACTACATTTGCAGTAATTTTTTGAATTACCTGTGCAGCTGTTTTATTAGTATTTTGTACGTTGTACGTTTTTTGTGTGACGTATCTTATTTGTTCAGTGGATAATTGTACACATAGTAATAAAATGGATAAATAAAATAACTACAAATAAAAAAAATGAATACTCTAATTAAGATATTTTACTTGGGTACCTAGCAGCGTTTATCATAAAGCACGATTGTAGAACGTATTCTTTTTTTAAACAGTACATAAGGAAAATAAATATATAAATTATCTAATTATCTTAGAAACCGAAGATTTACCAACAATATTAAAACAATTCGAAGTATTTTTGTAACTTTTGATCAATATTTAAAGCTATTTTTTTTCGTAACTAAGGTTTTTCATATGTAGATTTTTTGGGTTAATCAAAAAAAAAATTGTAATAATGCTTTAATTTAATACAAGAAACCACTAAATTTTTCAGAGTTCCAGGAGTTGCTCTGGAGCTTGGAGCTGCTGGGATCATAAGTGATTTACATAATGAGAGAATTTTTGAAAACACAACTCGGGTCTCTTTCATAAAGACGTTTGTAAATTTTGATTTTACAAATCTCCTCCTATTTTTTGTAAATTACATGATAGAGGATATACGACACGGCGAATATTGATCGGTCAGCGGAGATAAAATAACGTGGCTACGACCAATCAGCGCAAAGCAGTGCGCGGAGATGCTCCCCCTGGATTACAATTCGAAAAACCTTTATTTTATCGTGTATTTTACAAAAAATAGGCGGAGATTTGTAAAATGAGAATTTACAAAGGTTTTTATGAAACAGGCCCCAGGTGTTTTTCTACACGTAATATTCTCTCGAAGAACGAGTTTACTTTACTACCCTGCTGTTTTCACCCTGATAGAATTTGTCTTTAGTATATGCACATTTTTAAGTGTATGTCGTCTGTTTGTGTGCGTGCGTCCGTGCGTGCGTGTGTGCGTTCTAAACCTTCTTTCGGGAAGAAATCGTGCTTTTTTACTGGTACTTTTTCCCTCTCTCTTTTTTCTTGCTCTATTTCTAGAGTAGCTGTAGTTTATAAATAATACCTTGAAAATTTTGAAACTGCAACTGGCGTGTGGCGCCACGTACCCGAGTGGAGATGTACGGCGGCGCAACCGGGACGGTCGCAAGCCCAATTACGCACCGCGTTCAATTTGTATCCGTTCCTTTCTGGCACGACGCCAAAAAATAAAATGTCATCCTTTTGGGGAATATTTCGAATTTTTTTATAAAGTAATTGAATGTTTATTTGTATGCTAACCTAAGGAATAATATCCGGTGCTTACACTTCGTTCGAAATGTTAAAAATTCCAAAATTTTACGTTTTGCTAATCTATAATTTTTTGTTGTTACAGCATTTTTGATTTGTTAAATGAAAGAAGAAGTAGACACCTTTTAAAAACAGCTTTGCATCAATCCGCCAAAATTAAACATTTGAATTTTGTTCTTTTGTACTTTTTTGGGCATAAAGTTTACTCTTATCCATATGTAGTTAGATAAAAAATTTAAAAAAAGCTTAAAGCTAAACCAGCTCTATATATTAAACTGGTTTAAGTTCCAAAATGATTATTTTAATAAAAAAATTACATCAAGAATGTCAACCTTAGTTAAAAGGTAAATTTGTTATATATCTACTTAATGATCCCCAAAATCTTATTAAAAGAGAGCGATTTTAAATAACTTACGAAAGATTTAAAAGCTTTTTTCACTAGTGCAACAGACAATAGGTCATGTCACTAATAAATTATTGAGAGCTAAGATTTGAAAAATTCGAAAATTCCAAGCATTCCGTAAAAAAGTCCTGGAGAAATTTGTCCGTGCTGCTGAGAGCAAAAGCGTAAAGTTGAGGCACCAAGTCCGCTGACAACAGAGTGGCAAAGGGAACAAACGGCGGTAGGAATTCCGGAGCATACAATTCCCGTGACATGTACCATTTAGAGCTAAAATGATAATTTTATTTAAATATAATATAACAATTTTATTATTAAACGAACAGTTTTGAAAACATAGATATGAATATGAATTGAGTAACGGTTCACGCTTACGTGTTATTTTTTTATAAAAAAAGTTTGAATCAAACTCCCGCGAAAATTTGTGTTTTAAAATTGTTTATGAGATGAATTACATTGTGTACGCTGCATTAAAATGATTGATCAATACAACAAGAATATGAAACGAAAGATAATGTATGACTGTAGACAAAATGTTGGGACACTAAAATTTGCTAGAAAAGGCTTAGGCTTAGGCTTATAGCAGCGTAAAAAATTTCTTAGTGTAGGAAACTAAAAATTTTTACTACAAGAAAAAACTATCACCGAGTAAAAAATCGTTGAGCAGGAAAACCAGCAGAAAATTGTGGCTTTTCGCTAGAAAAAATACAACAAGGTTGCATATGTACCAGTTTTCCAGTAAAACTTTGGTTATCAATTTACTGTTACAGTCTGACATTCTCTTCTATTATACATTCTGTACAATGAACAAATAAATGGTGTCAATAAATGTATTAACTATTAAATTAAAAATTCATTCATTCATTTTAGTCACTTTTGAGTTTATATTTTGTCATCTTATGTTTCATTGTACTCTAAGGTATGAAAATATAAAACAACTAATTAGACCTAATTTAATAGGTTTTTCAACACTCAGCAGTAATTTACATTGTGTAGTTTATTTTTATTTATATTGTATTACAATTTTTCACGTTTTATGCTTAACCTTTTGGTTTTTAGATCTCTATGATTAATAATGGTAATCGTGTTTCATCGAAAGCTCTCGAGATGATAAAAGTTTTATTGTTTGTTTTAATTTTGCAATTTGACAAAGCACGGTTTCCCAAAGACCTAAAACTAAATAGACACTAAAACACCAACAAAATAAAAAAATAAAGAAAAGAGTAGAAAAAAAACCGTTTTGTAAATTTACGCAAAGTTGTGCGTAGTGATTTTTGGTGGGTTCATGGAAATGGTATAACTAGACTAACAAACCGTTTTACTTGGCGTTTCGAATCGTTGGTTTGCGTTCAGTAACATAACCGGAAATTGTCTTTTTCGTTTTGTGCAAATTATTTCGACCGATCACGTTCAAAAGAGTTCGCGGTGCCGTCACGACATCGCGATCCAAAATTAACGGGATCACCCACTTCTTCGGCCCGCATGCGCATTGCAGTTCGAAGTGCCATCTACAATATTTATTTAACAAAACCCGGTAAGGGCGGCTCTTGAACTTGCCTCCGGAAGACCGGGGACGGGTAGGAGGTAGTAGGTAAAGCCTCCTCGGAGGCAGCTAGGAGGCAGGGTGAAGGCAGGTAGGATGCGGCTAAAACCGCCTCGGAGGCTGGTAGGAGGCAGGGGTCGGTCCACTTAAGGCTGGTTCATACTTATGATAAAACGTCCTTTGGACAAAGTCCAAAGAATAAAAGTCCTTTGGACTTTGTTGAAAAGACAAATACAGCGTAAAAAGGTCCTCTAGACTTTGTTTAAAGGACAAAATCCAAAGGACAACGTGTTCATACTTTTTTCCTTTGGACTTTTCACTTTGGATTTTGTCCTTTGGACTTTGTCCAAAGGACAAATTTTAAGTAGCATCCATACTTCGTCCAAAGGAAAAAGTCCAAAGGACGTTTTCGCTTGTCCAAAGGACGTTTCGGCTTTTCTAAAACAGTCCTTTGGACTTTGTCCAAACGACGTTTTTTTTTCATAAATATGAACCAGCATTACCAGCATGTTAACTAACGGCTAATTTAGCCGGTTGTTGAAAACAATTGTTATTTATTGAATTTGCTCAAATTTATTTCAGAAAATTTAATAAGTTTTTTTGGTTTGTTAAAAACACAATTTAACATTTTAATAAATATTTATTTTAAATACAAGCAAATAATTACTATTTGTTTATTAAAGCAGTTCATTTTATATTAATTTTTTTATAGTTTTTTCTAGTTTTAATTTTTTAAACTATTCATTTTGATTCACTACAACAAATATATTTAAATTAAAGAATATTGTTATAAAACTATTATAAATTTTTATTATGACTAGTAAGTTTTTAATAACCGGTTATCTTAGTCGGTACTTAAAATGCCGTTAGTGGGCAGGCTTCTGGTGGTTGTGCCTTCTATGTTGAGACCTATACAATTTAGGAGGCAGATAGGAGGCAGCTAAAACTGCCTCGGAGGTAGGTAGGAGGCAGGGTGGAGGCAGTTGGGAGGCAGCAAAATTTCCGATGAAGCAGATAGGATTCAGTAAAAACCGTTTTTCTCAATTGAGAGATCGGTTTTACAGGGTTAAATCAGGATACGCCAGCCGATGTTACTCGGCACTAACTGCGCAACCAAATATAACAATATTAATAAGCAATCAATATTATCATAATGTAGCGTGTCTCAGTCAAACTTGATACAGAGACCTTGCAAGACTACCAGTGCGCCACAACTTCGATTTATACAAATATATAAAGGGTTCAAGGTTAAAGTGCACTGTCACAAAGCAAATTCATATATATTTAACGACTGACTTTTTTTTATATAATACGTTTTACTTCAATCTATTTTTTGGTTATATAGTGTGAAAATAGGATCCTACGCATGAAAAAAATGAATAATGAAGCTTTGTCCCGTTCACGCCGCCGCGACAAGTTCCAATGTTACGGTGTAAAGGAGCGCGGAACGCGTTGTCACCTGTCTTTCCGTAGTGAACAGGCTTGTCACCTGTTACTAGTGTTTTAAAAACTACTTTTACTTTTACTTAAACTAATAAAAGTAACGGATTTTGGATTACTTTTACTTTTACTTGAGTTTTACTTTTTTTAATTTCCCTTACTTTTACTTTTACTTGAATTTTGAAATTTTAATTTTACTTTTACTTTTACTCCGATTTTTTTCTGCAAATACTGCAAATACTTCCTTCAAATTAATTTAAGTAAAATTTAAGTAATTTCAACGAGTAAATTCCCTATATGCTTGTTGAAAATGATTGGCAGCAAAAATTTTTTAAAAATGCTAACACTCTAAAAACCATTTATTTAGACCAAAAAACTTATTAAAATAAAAATTTAGGTACAAATTAGCAAAAAAAAAATTGAAATCGAGCTCTGGGTCTCTAAAAACCGGTATTTTGCTTCGTTTCAAAATACTTTTATTATACTTTTACTCTTACCTTTACTTAAAAGAATAGATATTACTTTTATTTTACTTAATTTAAAATTTTTCAAATTAATTTTACTTTTACTTAAAATAATCGAAAATCAATAATTTTTACAACACTAATTGTCACTTGCCACTTGTCACCGTGGTGTGAACCACTGTCACTTGTCAGCTGTCACTCCGGCGTGAACTTAACGTTTGGTAAAATCGTGCAAACTGTGTATGTAATAGACCTTATTTTTTTGGCTTTTAAAAAAAAGACGTAGGACGTAAGTTCTTTCGTTACTTAATGGCTAAACGAAAAAAAACCGAATTTGATATAACCAATCAATGACACTAATTTTAACATCCGACAAAATTAAAATCTATAAATATGTACACCAAAGAACTATATTATATCTATCCTACAATAATATCATCTATACACTAAAAAACTATGTGCACTAAAATTATATCTCTTTAAACTACTAAACGCTTAAGAAAATTATATCAGTGTGCAAGCTTATTCAAGACAGGGCTACTTTTTTATATAGTTAGGTCTAAATTTAAAACGATAGCTTTTTCAAGATAGTCAAAACTCTCTCATTTACACGGAAATTGTTCAGTGTTAATATTCTTTACAGAGTTATAACGTTATAGAATCACTTTTAGCCAATTAGTGCTTATGGAAAAAAGAGATCTTTCATCCATTGGAGATTAATTTTTTTCCAAGCACTAATTGGCTAAAAGTGATTTTATTAGCTCCTCCCACAACCATTCCCACAGAGCAAAACATATATGACGTAATCACGAATACTATATGACATTTTGAGGGTTCTTAGAATCCTTACGTGCTATTTTTAATGCGATTTTTTTCTGCGAAAATTATATAACTAATTGGCTAAAAGTTATTCTATTAGCTCCTCCCACAACCATTCCCACAGAGTAAAACATATATGACGTGATCACAAATACTATATGACATTTTGAGGGTACTTAAAATCCTGACGTGCTTTTTGTAATGCGATTTTTTTCTGCGAAGATTAGATAACTAAATGCAATTTACCTGAAAATAGATGACATTCGTAGTGAAAGATTGCGGTAAGAGTCAACGAAATTCCCCTGAATAATATCCGCTTTTTCTCGATTTTCATTTTTTAAATTCTTTTCAATATCGGGGGCTAGTTTTTGGTTTTCCGGCCTGCCAACCACAAAAAAGACCGAAATGCCCAATTTTAACGCTTGTGCACCCCACGTTTCGCGCACCAAATTTCTAAAAAAAAGAATTTAGAAATAGAGTAAAATATCTAAAATTAGTATACGTTTCACTATAAACATAAATATAAAATGCAACTAAAAACGCTACAGACTAAATTCAAAGCAATTTTTCAAAAGTTTTTTTTTGTGAAAACAGAACATAACTTTCGTGCGTTAAAACTACAGAAAAGTTTATAATGCGTGAATATTCGTTTAAAGTTCCAGGATGTTCATTTATTTAATGGAAATGCTCGCATGAGCTGATTATTTATAGAACAAACTTAATTTGGTTTCGTTCAATTCTATTTGGTTTTCTTTTTTCTTTTTTTTTTGGTGCATGCAATTTCAGTGCGGTTATTTACTTGCTTCTGTATGTTCCTGTAGTTTGACAAAATAAATAAAAATAAATAAATAAAAAATAAAAAAAATTACTGGATAAAAATAAAAATAAAATAAAAAAAATATACAACAAATTTATTTTTTTAAAATCGTCAATCCGAAATGAAATTTTAGGTAGGAATCCTGGGGCCTGTGGCAAACTGTAAATTCCACCGACACCGACACCGACTAAAATCTACTGTAATCCAATTATTGATTAATTTTTAATTAATTATTAATGATGTATTATGATTATTAATTATTAATAATATATAATGATTAATTAATTTTTAGTATCATGCAAATTTTATCCTAAGCCTAAGCCTAAGCCTAACCTGCACATCAATATATTATTTGCGTAAATTTGAGGCGGTGTCGGTGTCGGTGGAATTTACAGTTTGTCGGGCCTGTCCACTAAACGCGCACTGACTGATGCTATGTTATCACGTTGTTTAAAACTCTTGATAATCTTTTAATTTCTGGGTTTTTTCTCAAGAAACCGTATTAAACTCTCTGTCTGCATGGCATAAATTCATATTTAATTATTTTTATGCATATTTGTTATAACTATAAGCTAGTGTTGTAAAAAGTTACTTTTACTTTTACTTAAAGTAATAAAAGTAACGGATTTTGGATTACTTTTACTTTTACTCGACTTTTGAAATTTCAATTACTTTTACTTTTACTCTTACTCGACTTTTGAAATTTCAAATAGTTTTACTTTTACTCTTACTCGGATTTTCTTCTGCAAATACTTAAATTAATTTAAATAAAATTTAAGTAATTCAAAGGGGTAGATTCCCTATGGGCTTGTTGTAAGGTGAATGGCAGAAGATAATTTTTTAAGCCGCTACCACGCTAAAACCATTTATTTTGACTAAAAAACTTATTAAAAAGATAATTTATGCATAAAATTAGATTAAAACTTTAGAACGGAGCTCTGAAGCTCCAAAAACCAGTATTTTGCTTCGTTTCAAAATTACTTTTATTATACTTTTACTCTTACTTTTACTTTAAAAAATAGGTCTTACTTTTGCTTTTACTTTACTTAAATAAAATTGTGACCATTGCTTTTACTTTTACTTTACTTAAATTAAAAAATTACAAATTACTTTTACTCTTACTTTACCTAAATTACTTTTTCTTTTACTTAAAATAATCCAAAATCAATACTTTTTACAACACTACTATAAGCTAACTCCTAGTTAAGGGTTGGAAAAACTCATAACTAGAGGAGGTTAAGGCTTCATTATATTTTATTTAAAACACATATGCATAAAATGTGTAAATATTAATTTATCCCATTTAAAAAAAAAGACTCCCATAACATATCTGGAGAAAAAACACCAAAATTAAAACATTATTAAGAGTTTTAAACAAAGTGCTAACTTAACACCTAGTCAGCACGCGTTTAGTGGACCGGCCCCTAACTGCTGACGCGTTTCACTCCTGCGTTTAGAACGTGTGTTTCCATTAAAATCAGAAAAGGTTAACAAAAACCCACCGTAGTTTCGAGTCGTCCGGAATCGACTTTACATAAATAACCAGCGAAAAATCGGAGTCCTCGGCGTCAATGCAATTATCGATTTTCGGCAGGACGGATAGGCTGGTAAATCCAAATCTAGCTCCCGAAGAATCCCCGTCGCAAAATAGCTTGGCGGATTTCGGAGATTTCTTTACAGAACGTACATAAAAAATGGCGGAAAAAATCGCAAATATTAGAAAAATCCAAGGAAATCTTCGAAAAGGCCGATGATAGAATCCTATTTTACGAAGATGCGAGAAATAGGACATAGCTTTTATTGCTATTTGAACAGCCTAGTTGCCGGGGTATTTTGTAGTTCAATAGAATTTAACGCGTTATTTGCGGCGTATAAGAGACTGAAATGTTAATGATTTATTTATTTATGTATTGGTGTTATGAAAAGATGCTTTCATTCACCACCACATTTTTACAAAATAATTTTTTTATCATTAACACTTTTCCACAGTTTTAAACGTGAAAACAAAAAGTATTTGAGTTTAGTTTGCTTAAAACCGTTAGTTAAAAAAAAATTCATAAAACGGTACACTTTGGAAAACATGAAAATTTTGGACATAACCAAAATTTATGGATAAATCATATTACATAAAAAAACTTTAGTAATAAAAAGTAAGAAAACCTTGCGATTAGCAATAAAATGGTTTCTTATATCAATAACATGTAAATTTAAGCATCAAAATTCATTAAATTTGAATAAAAAACTGACCACTAAATAACACAAATTCATTTTACTATATTTTCAAAAAAAAGTTAAAAATTTTTTGAAAATTTTTTAACTTACTTAAGATTTCGCTTTTTGTAATCTTGTTGCCATTTTTGTGAGTTATTG
>JASAMX010001780.1:0-26740 GCA_030248175.1 Microlaimidae sp. YZB2_3 | reverse complement strand
TTAATTAATTTTGTAATCACTATATAAACCCAAAAAATATAAATAAAAAACGGAATAATTTTAAACTTTCCGAATACATTAAACCGAAATGCCATCAGGTAGCGTCAAATCTTAAAAACGCAAGTTTTTTTGCCAAAACACATTGAAAACTTGATTTTTATATGGTTTGGGATGTTCCAAACGGCCTTAATTTTCTGATAATCTTTTGAAACTGCAAATTGTAATTAATTTTGCTTCATAAATAAGCACTTTTTGATTTTGGAAAACCTCCAAGCAGTCTATTTACAATTATTTGGAATGGCTAAAACATTACTGAAACTAAAAAAGTCTTTTTAAAATTAAAACCTAAATGTTGTTTGTTTAATTTTTGTTTAAATTTAAATTAATTATTTTTAATTCCTCTTATTTTTAAGAAATAACCGCAATTCATTCTTGTTTATTGCTTTATTTTGACAACTGTTGCAAATGAAAATAATAAAAAATAAAATTAACATTATTATTAAAGCAAATTACAAATTGACTTAAATTTTTAAAAAAAGAAAGCAAGAAAATTAAAGGGTTATTATGTTAAATTATATTATGTACGGATTATTAAAACCAAATGTAAAAAATTTTGCTTGTTAGATTTGTCGCTTCCAGACAGCATTTGAGTTTAGCATTACACTTCTGAAAAATAAATTTTAAGCGGAAATACCTTTTGTTTAAAAACGTTTAAAATTGATGATTTTAAATGTCATGTTTAAACAAAACTGTGAATAACTGTAACTGTTTATAGGTATCTGTTTTTTTAATTGTTCTAAATGCAACTTTTTATTGATGTTATGTTTTGTAACTTTCTTTCAATAAAACTTAAAATAAATAAAACTTAAAACTTAAACTTTCAATAAAGCCGCTTTCTTTCAATAAAATTTTTATAACTTATAAAATTATACTAATTAAGAAATTTTTTAAGTACAGAATTTCAAAAAAACGCAATTTTTTTGGGTGGGGGATCATATCTCCTGAACCACCAAAGATATTTTGATGAAAAAATTTTTTGTGCTATTGGGGGATCACAGAAAATCATTAAAATCGAAGACAAAATGTTTGACTCGGTACCGTACCAATAAACAAATTAAACGAATTTATGAAACCAATCAAACCTACTTTCGAATACGCCTAAACCTGAGCTTTAACTATTTTTTGCTTAAAAGTACTGCTTTTACCCTGTAATTCGAAATTTTTTTCGGAAAATTTGCGATTTGCGCATTTTAAACAAAGTATGAACTGGACTTTAACTTTAAACTGCCTAAAACAAGTTAAAGTTCGAGATGTTTTGTAATACTAAGTTAAGTTGTTTATAAAAAATACTTCTGGCTGGGGCATAACCTCAGTAAAAATTCAATAGTTTACACTATGAAATATTTGGAATATGAAACATATAAAATATTTGGCAGATTTATATCGTCCATAACTTGAACATCAATTTTCAAAAAGCGTAATTCGTTATTTTATAATTTTAGACTAGAAAATATTATGAAACACTTTTTAATATAATTCCTGATGGCTTGTTGAATTCTTAAAAAAATTAAAATCTAATGTAGTATTATTTAAGATATTTCCGACCACTTTTTACCACACAGCGTTCAGTAGTAAAGCAGTGGCATGGCAATACAGAGACAAATCACTCTTTTAATTTATATAAAAACTATTTGTTTGAATTTTTGTAGGTATAGAGTATTATAATATTTTAAAACATTCAAACCACAAAAATTTGACGTGGTACCAAAAAACAGGACACACACACAACTGATGTTTTTGTTTTCAATCTATATTAATTATTAAAAAAATCATAAAAAACCCTAAAATACATTATTGAAATCAAAATAGAATATTGCAAAAATGAGTAGTAGGAGTCGATCTTCTATTGTCTCGCAATGATTTCAACGTAATAGCCATAGCGCCACAGTAGTGTTGTGATAGTGTGGCAAAAATCAAAGTAGGTAGTTAAGTAGGTATTTAACTACTTTAAAAATTATATGTAGGTAGTTAAGTAGTTAAATAAAATTACAAGTAGGTAGTAAATAAGTAGTTAACTACTTGGAATTTTTGAACTAGGTAGTTAAGTAGTAAGTAGTTAAATAAATAGTTAATTTTTTATAGTCAATATTGTTCAAATAGTCCATATTTCATTTCATGGCCAGTTCTTCATGTTTAACAATACTTATGAGACGACTGCACAGTTTATACTTTATATATATACAGCACACTTTATAGTTGAAATTCAGGAAGTTGTTTACAAGAAAAAATAATCTATTCTAATAATAAAATTATAAGTTAACTTATAACTTGCAAACGCATTTTGCAAGCTCACTCATTTGGAAGCTTATTCAAAAAACCGGTATGTTTCATACGCTTTATTGTATAACAGTGCTAATGGGTTAGGTTCACAGATATATCTAAACTTTTGATCGGATTATTTTTTTGTCATTTCACTACAGTTTTTTTCCGGTTTCTTGCAAAAACTTTCTTTGCTTTATCTTTGTACTTGCATTTTATATAATTTTTAGATGACGTAGGATATATTGACCCAAAAGTACTATAGATTTACACAAAAGACTTAAAAAAGTAGACAGTTGTGACAGACATGAGTAAACAGTTAACCAAAAAATAATCCCACACAACATTCAACACAACACACAACTTTTTTGGTTTTAGAAACTCACTTGGGGTGGATTCCAAAAAAAAGATGATGTGTTAAAATTGTTTGTCTCATTTATATCATTTTGTCGGACAATAGAAACGGGAGAGTTAAATTTTATTCAGGCTCAATATCCATTTTATCACGAAATTATCATTGCTTTTTAAAAAGTTTCTTAACTAAAACATTTTTTAAATCGTACATTGGAATCATAATAATTATGATAATATATATTAAAAAAAACTCTATTTTTTTGTTTTTTAATGAAAAACGTAATTACAAAAAAATTGCATCCTACTTTTAACCAAAGTAGGTAGGGTAACTGACTTAATTTCGGCCACTTTTTTTATTTTTTTGAATGAGTTTTTTCTGGCTTTTTCAATCAAGCCAAAATTTGGCTTAAAAATCAAACAATAGCTATATTTGTTATTCCAGTCCAAAATTTGAATATTTTTGTTACACTTAAAAATCAGTGAAGGTTTAGACTTTTTAAAGTGGCCGAAGTTAAGGCGCGTGCCATTTATTTCGGCCACCTACAAAAAATCGGCCATAACTATTGCTTAAACGAACAATAAAAATTTCTAAAGGTTGCAAATTTACCCTTAGGTATTGTTCTTGGTACATATAACTTAATTTTTTCCGTTTGCGAACTTTAATACTTATTAGCAAGACTTTAAATAATTATGTCAAAACCTTAAAAAAACAAGTTTTAATAACTTGTATTTTTTGTTCATTTTTTTATTTTTGGCTTAAAAACGTCAAAACAAAGTCAAACGAGAAAAGAAAATTCTTTATAAATACGGTAGTACAATGATATTTAAAAACAGCAAAAAACGGCAGTTCCTTCACCTAAATTTTAAGGTGGCGGAAATTAACGGAATCTTAAAATGCGCAGCTAGTTAAGCGCATGGCGAAATAATTTTGAAGAAAATATCAAAACATGAAAATTACCAATTTTGAGCCTTAAATAGAAGATATTTTAAGGTTATATATTGTTTCGTTCTAATTTTGATGCAGTTTAAACACAAAGCAAAAATTAAGAAAATCATAAAAAATTCACTTTTTCTATGAAAATGATGATAATGTAGAATAATAAAAATAAAAAAACTTTTGTAAAAACACTTTATTCAACATTAATCCAGTTACTTTGGTGCTAGTTCTTTTGTGTTTTAAAAATAAGCCAATTTTCTAACACCCTAAATTGGTGGCCGAAATTAAGGTGTGGCCGAAATTAAGTCAGTTACCCTAAATAAAAACAAAAAAACAGATTTTTGTTTTATTTAAACTAAAAAAGGCAATCAAACTTTGTCTTATTATTATTATAGTTTATTTTAACAATTTTTAGTTAAAAAATTTAACTATTAATAGTTTTTCCACAAAATAAAACGTGTTATAAGAAATTTAAATAGCACTTTTTGCTTTACTCAAAGCATTACTACAATTTGAGAATTTTGTGTATTAAATCATTGTTGAGTGAAAACATCCGCATTTTTATTGAAGAAACTTAGTGCGTGCAAATTACTGTGAATGATTACAGCTTTCATATGCGTAATATATGCGTGACTGCCTACTTCACTAACTACTTTTTACTTATTTCGTTAACTACTTACTGCTTACTTTGTTAACTACTTGTGTTAACCACTTTTTTTTGAAAGTATGTAGTTAAGTAGGTAGTTAACTACTTTTAGAAAAGAAAGTAGATAGTTAAGTAGTTAACTAAAATCATGGTAGTAAAATAGTTAAGTAGTTAACTACTTAGGTAGTTATCACAACACTACGCCACAGTGACATTCCCTAAGCAAAATAATAAACAGAGAGCCCTTATAAAATCTAAAAACGCACGCAAAAACAAAAAAATACCCGAAAGATTACCCAAGAAATATTATGTCCTACTAAAAATGTTTCAAACCACCCGAAAGATAGTTTGACCTTCTACAAACCTTTAATTTTCGCATAAATAAACTATCCGAAGCCTAAATTTTATCCAATTAATAGTTAAAAATCCACGCCTTGTCGAGTTTTGGAACTAACCTCATTTTACAGAAGTAACTGTTTTTCTGATGTTTAAAAAATTTTCGTTGCAATTTGATATTTAACATCAATTCAACCAGTTCATAAATATTAGTAAGATGCTGTTTAATTTGTGGGTTTTTTTCTTATTAACACCCATAATATATGTTTATAGTCGTCATGTTATATTTTAAAAATCTCGTGCGTCAAAAAACCACATTTTTGAAAATTTTCCGGAAAGATCTTAAGAAATTAACGGTAAATATTACAGGTGTCATTAGTACTAAAGCTAAGGCTAAAGTGCTTTAGTACTAAAGGGTTTTTTGGGCTTAGCACTAAAGCTAAGGCGCGGCTAAACTGAAATCAGTTGGCAAAAGCTCGCCAAAAGGTATGGGCCTGGCAAAACGTTAGCTTTAGCCAGGAAAATGAAAAATTACCAAAAAAATAGTAAGTGTTTCCACCAAACAAAAATATGACTATTTAATGAGATTTCTATCAATAAAAAGGGGGCAAGGTGAATCCCTCTACCCCCTCTTTAATCTCAAAATTTTGGACACCCCTCTTAAATAAAAATCGAGTTCTCTCCACAGTTTTTAATTTTTTTAACCTAACTCCCTAGCAGAATTTTATATCAGACGCTTCTGAAGTATTTTGTTTTGAAAACTAGAAACACCCTTACCTTCTATTCCAGAATTCAAAATTTTCCATACACGGTCTACCCTCCTAAAAATCCAGCGAGTACGGAAGGTCTCCCTAGAACCTCCCTCCCAGAATTTAAGATGCAATTTACCCCGGGTAACCAAACACCCAAACCCTCCCGCCCCTTAGCTGCCAAAACTATGCTCACCTGAAGTTGAATGTACTATATTTTTAGTTTAAATGTAACATAAGTGAGTTATTTAAGCAATAATGCTAATTAAAACAATTAAAGCGACGTTTGGTTTAAATCTGCTGTGAGTATGGATTTTTATTTTTTTGTATTGCTTATTTTTGTTTAAGCATTAGAAAAAACTGAATTTTTTGCTTTATTGAAGTTTTTTTTTGAGTTTCAGAGTGCTTAATGTTAAAATAATCTCATTTTTAGTATTTTATAACGGCATTTTGTGAAGTTTATTATTCGGTAGTAAGCGTTTTTATAATAAAAAATGTCGGTTAATAGTGCAATACCAAGTCAAACTTTTTGTCTTCGATTTTTATGATTTTTTGTGAAAACGTTACCCCTGCCTCCAAAAGGCCACAAAAATTTTTTCGCTAAAATATCTTTATGGGTTTAGGAGATATGAAATTCTGTACTTGAAGGATTTTCAATGAGTTAAAATTTAAAAATAAAAGTTTTACTACAAACCGGCTATTTTCTACTTTAATTTGATACCTTGATTGTTAAGATTAATACAGTATTTTTCGAGATATTGCGTTTTCCGTAAACAAAAACCCTCGATTTTTTCGTTAAAAACACCAAACCACGGCAGTGTTTTCATCAAGTTTGCCCAACATTTTTGCCTACACTTCGTATTTTTAGCGAAAAAATCTAGGGTTTTTTGTACGGGAAACGCAATATCTCGAGAAATACTGCGCCAAACTTAACAACCAATGTATCTTTTTCAATGAGTTAAAATTTAAAAATAAAAGTTTTACTACAAACCGGCTACTTTCTACTTTAATTTGATACCTTGATTGTTAAGATTAATACAGTATTTGTCGATATATTGCGTTTTCCGTAAACAAAAACCCTCGATTTTTTCGTTAAAAACACCAAACCACGGCAGTGTTTTCATCAAGTTTGCCCAACATTTTTGCCTACACTTCGTATTTTTAGCGAAAAAATCTGGGGTTTTTTGTACGGGAAACGCAATATCTCGAGAAATACTGCTCCAATCTTAACAACCAATGTATCATTTTCAATGAGTTAAAATTTAAAAATAAAAGTTTTACTACAAACCGGCTATTTTCTACTTTAATTTGATACCTTGATTGTTAAGATTAATACAGTATTTGTCGAGATATTGCGTTTTCCGTAAACAAAAATCCTCGATTTTTTCGTTAAAAACACCAAACCACGGCAGTGTTTTGATCAAGTTTGCCCAACATTTTTGCCTACACTTTATTTTTAATAAAATGTAGGCAAAAATTAGCGAATTTTTAGCGAAAAAATCGCGGGGTTTTTGTACGGTTTTTTTTATATCTCGAGAAATACTGCTCCAATCTTAACAACCAAGGTATTAAATTAAAGTAGAAATAACCGCTTTTTTTCAATAAAACTTTTATAACCTAAAATTTTATACTCATTTAAAAATTTTTCAAGTACAGAATTTTGAAAAAAACGCGATTTTCGGGGTCATATCTCCTGATCCACCAAAGATAAAAAAAAATTTTTGGGCTATTGGGGGAAGTTGTAAAATTTTTACAAAAAATAATCATATTCAAATACAAAAATTTTTACTTGGTACCGCACCTTTAAATGTTTTGTTGTTAGATATGGATTTTAGAAAACATATTCTTGATAGTTAACAATTTTTGATGGCTATTAACATTTAGAGCTAAAACTGCCATTCAGTTAAAAAACCAACTTTAAAACTGTAAAATTAACCCTAAAATAATATTTTTTAAATGTAAAATTAAAACCTGATTCAATAAACGGTAAAAAGTTTTTAATGTTAAGTTTTTACTGTAAACTTAGCAGTGCAATGCTAAGATTTACCTTAGAAAGGGTAATTTTTAAAATTTACGAACATGTCCATATTTTTCTGTTTGGCAAAAGCTAAGGCTAAAATGCTTTAGTACTAAACCTTTTTTGGGCTTAGTACTAAAGCTATAGCTTAGGCTAACACACAATCTATTCATTCATTAAAAAGTTTTTTTATATATTAAAAAATATATTTAATTTTTTACTTGTTGTATTTGTGGCGTTCTAATCTTTAAATTTATAAAATAGGGAAAATGTAGTAAATCAAAAATTTCGAAGGTGTTTTTAAAACACCATCATGGTGCTAGATCTTAAAAATTTTGCAAAAATATATAAAAATTACTATATGCGTAAATGTTTAAAAGTGTCAATTTAGTATTATTATCTTTTTTGTTAAATGGTTTTTAGTGTTTGTTTCCTATTTCGGAATATAGTGTTAAGTTGTGATGTAAACTTTTTGTTTAAAAAAATTTTATGCGATCGACGGGTATTATATAATAATCGGGTAATAATCGACGGGTATTATATAGTAATGGCTAGTGACAAAATTACGCCATAATTGTTATAGTGCAGTGAAGGCAAATATTGAGTTTTAGTATATTGCTTTAAAATGTGTTTTTCCTAATATCCAGTGTTTTTGAAATGGTATTGTTTTGTCTCAATTGTGCTGTTATTCTTTACTTAGTAGTAATCTAGCAATCATATTAAGAATACTAATAAAACTGTTGTAAATTTGTAAAGCATCAATCAAGAAAAACAATAAAACAATTCATACATGAAAACCACTAAAACATTATTTGTTGTTTATGACCACAAAATAATCAATACATCAAAACCATAAATTATTAAATATAAAAAGCTTTCAATCGCGAATTTTTCCCTATTTAAGGAAGTACAAAACCACAAATTAGTTTTTACAAAATCAAAGATTTTATCTTTTTTGTATAAAACAAAGCATTTTGTGGTTTTTGAGAAACAAGTCGAATGGGTGAAAATCATTCGAAAAATTTGTCATCAACCATAAATTTTTTTTTATAAATTTATAAAGACACTTTAGAGAGTAAGGCTAAACGATTTTTTGACCTTTAGTACCAAAGCTAAGGCGCGGCTAAAATGAAATTTCCCGGCAATGCACACCCGTAGTAAATATGTTAAAAAAATTGTGCGATTTTAGAAAAACTGTTTATTACTTTTACAAGTCGGACAATGTTCATAACAGTGTCAGTTTTTGTATTTTTAATAACATATCTATTGTTTGACTGGATTCAAAAACGGAAAAAATATCCTGCAGGACCGTTGCCGTTACCACTACTTGGTAATTTTTTACAAATCGATTTGGAGTCACCAGAAAAAACCTTCCAAAAATTTCAAAAAGTAAATATCTATTAAAAACATTGTGATTGTTTTAGGATATGTTTATAACTTCCCAAGTTCGCTAGGAACTTTTAGCATGTTCTGTTTTTCTGTTTAAATTTTTGGTTTACGGAAAAAAAGCACCCGTGGCAAAGGCGGAAAAAAAGCACCCGTCGCTAAGGCGGAAAAAAAGCACCCGAAAGGAGCGCAAGGCAAGTATCTTGCCACGACGTTTATTTATTACGTTATCAGTACTGTGTATTAAACTTTTTGTTCCGAGTTTTTAAACATTTTGAAGTTATTATATCAGCTTTTTTAAAAATTTTTCCCGTGGTTTATTAGTGTTGGAAATTATAAGCAATTTTAAAAAAAATATTGTAAAAATCTAAATTTACCTTTACAAAATTATTAAATGATTTATTCTTGTGTTAGTTTTTAAATCAATGTTTGTTATTTCTAATTAGAAATATTTAATGTTTGGTCCTTGAAAGGTTCCCACAAAATCCTGCGGTTGTTTCAACCAAATTTCGCAAATGATTTAAAAATTATTGAAACATATGCTTTCTTTTTGAAACCAATTTTCATTGTTAGTTAATCAGCAACAGACATTAGCTTAAAGCATTTCCTGCAATATTGATCTTAAAAAATTAATCTTGATTTTTTTAAAATACTACATTTTTATTACAATCGTAAGAACAGTAGGCCCGCGATAATATTTTTTTCGAGAATAAAATCTCTATGACACCTTTAGATGGTCCTATTACTTTGGCTTTTTCTCCCACGTAAATTATAGTATAGAACCTGGCCTGGCCAACGCTGACTTTGATTCGATTTTAGGATGGGGATTACAGTTGCTTTTCCGCTCTTTCGCAACACTGAAATCAGCATTTTTTGACGATTATAATATAATTTTAAAAATCAAAGAATCATAAAATCAATCTTGTGTATAAATTAAAAAATGAATGAAAACTAAAAGTTTTTTGTAAAATTTCATATAAAAGCCGACAAAAAAACTAGAACGAAAACTATCACTGGTATTCAGAAAACTTCCGACCGGGTCCAATATTTTTATCGTCCAAAAATTATTAAACATGCGTTTAAAAACATGAACTGTTTGTATTTTATGAACAAGTATAGCATGAACTGTTTGTATTTTATATCAAAATTTTTTTTATAAAATTTGTTTAATAGAGTAGTTTAAACGTTCCGAAAATGAACGATATTAAGTACTGGGCACGCTCCAAAAAATAGACTCGGTCCTTTTTCCTGCTAAAACATATGGGCCCAGCCCGAATCAACACAGTCCAAAGTTTTACTGCTGCCACTGTATAAATGGATATCCCTATGGTAAAAATAAGCACCGTCGATATAAACTTAAAAAAACTGCTAACTTTAGTATATTGAAATTAAAAGGTGTTTAAAAACTGCTCAAATATTTTATAGTGTTTTGTGATTGATTTATTGTTCTTATTGTATGTTCGTAAAATGCTGATATTAGTGGTAAGTTTATAGTTTAGAAGATTTCAGAGGTCGTGAACTTTCACTTTTGCTCACAATAATTCATTTAAAAAATTGTTCTACGGCAAATTATGGCTCAAATAATTACTGTGGCATTGTTATTATTATGATATGACTGTGCACTGTATTGATAGAAAATCGCAAATTAATATTTCTGGCAATTTTCCAACTAAAACGCAGATTTGCTTGTCATTTACCTAGCAAAGAAGAACTATCTATTTACTTAGCAAATACTTTTAAATTTATACAACCTAAGTTTTATAAAATGCTTAAATATTTAAATTAAGTTTTATAATAACTTATGACGTAATTAATACTTATAAATAATAAATTGTAACGTAATATGTTCGTACTTATAACGTAATAAATAAACGCCGCTGCACGATATTTGTCATGCGCCCCTTTCGGGTGCTTTTTTTCCGCCTTAGCGACGGGTGCTTTTTTTCCGCCTTTGCCACGGGTGCTTTTTTTCCGTCACCCAAATTTTTGAGCACTTGATAAAATCGCTAAAACATAAAAATTTCGGATTTATGTTTTTAAGAATATGAATCTGCTATGTCACAAAAAATACTGGTGTTTCAGCCAAAATTGAGATCATAATTCTAAAAACCGACCTGATAAGCTTTAAAAAAAGCAGTTTTGTGTTAATCTAAAAATGCTATTTGGATAATAATGGAAATATTGATTTTTGAACTTTGATTATCAATGGTCAGATTCCTATTTAATGAGCCTTAGAAAATTGTTAAAAAGGTTTTTTAGGGCATTCTAATTTTTTTGTATAAAACCGATAAATAAAGTAAATAACTAATTTAAATGTATACCATTTATAATAGACATTATTATAGCATTATTTTTGTACACTGTAAATACATTTTGTATTTTGATTTTTTATGGTATAGCAATTTTTTAAGGACAAAAACATTATTTTTTATCGATTCGATTTAAAAATGGCATAAACATGATTATGAATAAAAATTTTAGGAATACGGTAGTATTTTCACGGTATGGTTTGGATTGGAGCCCGTGGTTTTTGTGGCTGATACTGGATCAATGAAAGAACTATTTGTCAAAAATGGTGACAAATTTCAAGATCGGCCGCAAAACTTTCTTTTTGACACTTTCGGTAAAGGATTTGGTATTAGCACAAGGTAAACTAATCAATGAGGGACTGCTTAAATTGTAAAAACAATTTAATTAAACTGGTCAAAGGGCATTTTTTAGAATAAGAATGCAATGTGAATTCTGTGCAAAACTAAATTTACAACAAAACAAAACATAACTAAAACTAAATTTACGACTGTAACAATGTTTTGGCCTAAGCACGTCAATTCTTTAAATAATACACTAACCTCTTACTATGTCATGTTAAAATACTGTAAAATTATGCAAACATTCTTATTTAAATTCAAAAATTATAAAACTATTTAAATATATAAAAATTTTAGCAGCGGGCATCTTTGGAAGGAGCAAAGGCGATTTAGCTTAAAGACCTTGCGTGATTTCGGTTTCGGACGAAATATTATGGAACAGAAAATTATGAATGAGGTCAACACCCTTATGCAAGATATCGAAGAACTTTTTCCCCCAGGTTGCTTAAGAAATACAAAAAATAAATAAATTTGGGAGCTTAAAGCCAAAAAGCTAAAAAAACTCTAGATTGCATAATTAATTTGTTAATCATTTTCATTTTATAATGGTTGCAAATTACTGGTATGACTTACTACAGAATATAATCTCTATCTCTTCTAAAATCTTAAAATATTTTAAAGACAAAATTTAAAGATAAATTTTTTAAAATAGCTAAGTTTGAAAGGCACACAAATTGAAAGTCTCAGCAGTCTGCGTGTTATTAACCCCTTTATTTTTTTATTTAGATGCAGGAAGATTTTTTTTTCAATTTTTTTCTACAGTGTTGATATTATGTACAACGTATTGCGTACAATAGTAAAAATAAAGTAAAGTAAATTAAATTTAATTTTTATTCATAATCGTTTTAAGTACAAACTAATAAGGCAATACACCATGGGCAGTTTCTTAAAACCAATGAATTATCGCCTCATTAACTTGTATTTAAAACATATAAACAAAAAAATTGCGAAAATAATAATTTATGTCTTTTAGATAAAAATTACAATGAGACTTCACGAAAAAAAAATATTAAAACGATATGAGGAGGTTTGAACAATACGTTGTAACATAGCAAATAGTTCTCAAGCTTTTAATTGACCAGCCCCTGACTAAGTAAAATTTGAATACCGAAGGTTTTTTAAAAATTGCTTTGAAATTTTTGTTCTTGCTATCGATTTTCTACGAGGAAATTTAACAATAAAAATAAAAGATAACACGTTTATGGCACACACATTTTATCAAAAAAAAAACCGTTTCGAATCTATGTAATCCATCATTTGTTAAATAAATCCAAAATAATTATTTCAAAACATTTAAGAAAATTAAATTACATCTTAATAAGTTTACATGTACAGAAATTATAAAACTAGGTTTAACAAAAATTACTGTTTTTTGTTCTTGTTTTATTTGATTTTTATTTTTTTCGGTCAGGCGATAATGAAGGAATTGTTGATCCGGAGATACCGTTAAATAAATGCGCCATGAACATTATTAGCAACGTCGGAACTGGGTATTCTTTTGACAAAAATCAAATTTTACGCTTGAAAGAAGCTTTTGATTCTAACATTATGATTTTACAGGAACCTGCTTTACAGCTCGTTAACGCTTTTCCTTGGATAAGACAAATTCCAGTATTGGGTATGTCATAGTTTTTGTAATACATGCTTAAACGTAATAGCGTAAAAAACTTTAAAAACCGAGACATGGTTAACTACAACTTTGGGTCGGTCGGTTATCACGCGGCATACCTGGGCTGGTGTGTTTTTTAAACGAAATAAACAAATTGCCAACGAACTATACAGTACTACTTTTTGAGTAGTTTCCAGACTAAAACCAAGCATAGTATTTCTAATTAACGCAAAAAAAGTAAATATTTATTAGAAATATTATTTGAAACTAGTCCCACAGCTCCCAAATGAGTTCTGTTTTTTAAAGCTCTGAAGCAGCCCCACAAGTTTTAGAACTCAAGCATAATTTTGTGAACAATTAAAAAACACCCCTATACATTATTATACTACTAAAACATTAATTTAGGTGGCTTTAAATCGAAGTTTCAAGAATTTTTGAATAATCGTGACGATATAATGTCATTTATTGATGACAATATTGAACTTAAATTAAAGTCATACAAACAAGACGACAAGCCTTCTGACTTTATTGATCAATATTTAAAGGTAAGTACGATTATTTCAACTAATAGTAAGAAATGAAATTTGTTGGAAAAATTGTGGAATTGAATTGTGGCAAAAAAGCTGCATTATCGCTGGCGTGTCCTAATTACGACTATCACTATGACAATGAACGTGCGAGATTTTTGTGTTTTTTTAACGTAAACCCCTTGTACGTTTTAAACATAAATCCGTGTTATGTCTTCTTCAGTGTTTGTAACAAATTAAGGGCCATTATAGAAAGCGATTACGACGACACGAATTTAGTCACAAACTCAATTGGAAATAAATCTTTGTTCAATGTAAATGCCTGGTCAGAATTATGAAGCTATGGATAATCACGATCGTTAATTCAATGTACATAAAGGTCTCGAAAAGAATTGAAATTAGTTTGTATAAGACCGAAAAAATGAGAAAAAATATATATATGCACAACCAATAAAAATGTTTTATGTTTATGTTATTTTCCTTTATCATGATCGTGTTCTTTTTTCGTTAACCAACGTCATACACAAATTATTTTTAAATCTTCTCGAGACCTTTGTGTACATTGAATTAGCCGTCGTGGTTCTCCATATAGAAGCATTTTCAGCCAAAAAAACGCTCCACAAAAATTATTTATCCACGCTTTTTATAGGTGCGACCAGATGGCCACGCCTTGTGTTTAACTCGTGCTGCTTTGATTTTCACGAGAAAAATACGTAACCTGCATATCGCTAGTTTTACCCGACATTTTAGGTTTTTTAGAAATTGATGTTATCGCGAAAAAAGGGACTGACCACCATGTTTTTTTATCAAAATTTATAATCTTAAGTATATTTTTCATTTCCTTCCCTACCTTGTGTAAACATTTTTATATGAGCATATATTAGGGATGTTCCTACTAGTGATGTTCGCTGAATCGGCAAGCTCCGGAGCTCCAGATCAATCCCCTGATTTTGAAGCTTCGTTCTATTTTGTACTAATTAAATTTATGAATAACTACGCAGTAATGCCATATATTATTTTGTCAAAATTTTTTTGTAAACGAAATCTTTTTTAAAAACTTATTTATAACAATAAAATTAATTTTACAGATAGAGTAACTTTAAATATATTTCAAGTTTAAATAAACTTGGAATAGCTTATTTGAAAGGCGGACTCCCTCCGTTTTACGTGGCCGGAGCTCCGAAGTAGAAGCATCACTAGTCCCAACCAAAAATATCGTTAGAATTTGTTTATTTAAAATAAAGTGAGCTTCTGAGTGAAGCGACCGTCTTCTGAGATCCAGAGTATTCACCAAGAAATCTAAGAGTTTAATTCAAGTATGTAATAGAATCAAAAGTTTTATATAGTTTTAATAGCCAAAGTGGTGTACCTTCCATAAACTTTACCAAAAAAATCAATTGGTTACTTTCATCTGGTCTGTGATTTTTCTTGTTTTATTTGTTATAGGAAATAAACAGCAGAAAATTATCCAACGAACCACTTGACACCTTCAGTATGGAACAACTTAAATTCACCATACTCGATTTGTATGGGGCTGGAACAGAAACAACACTGACAACAATGCGTTGGTTTATTTTGTTTCTCTTGCACAACAATAATGCAAAGGTAAAACTAACATGCGCGTATAACAAATTAAGGTTGAAAATAAATTAAGGCTGAAATATAAACTGTGTAAATTAATAAAACTTATAAATTTTAACTCGCATTTAACGGTTAATTTTGTGGAGATTACTAAAATTCTTTTATATTTCGAAACGGCTTCTGTTCAAAACACTTATTAATTTATATAAGACAGCCACGATCGTTCGACATTGTACCGCACATATTAACAGAATTTAGTTTTTTTTTGTGTTTTTTTATTAAAAACGAGCAGGATACATAGATATACATAAAAGTTGAGCCTCGTTTTGCATGCCATTAAATTTCCAAATATATAATAATAAAACTCACTTCTTAAAACAAACAAAATGTTTCTCCCAAGAAGCTGAACAAAACGTTAAATCTGAGCTAAATCTCATGGTGATATATATTATTAATTAATGTGTTTTGCTATATTTTTAATTTATACTGGAGCGAATCTTTGTTTTATCGTTTTTTTATTTATTTTATTTTTCGATATACTTTTAAACTTAAAAATGCGGTGCGGAGTCAGACTTTTTTGTCTTCGATTTTGATATTTTTTTGTGAAAACCTTACTGCCAATAGCCAATAGCCCCAATAGCCAATAGCCAATAGCCCATGAAAATTGTTGCAACAAAATATCTCCAGTGGTTCAATAGTATGATCCCTCAAAAATGGCGTTTTTTTGACAATTCTGTACGTGAAAGATTGCTCCAATTTACGTTACACATTATGCAATCAAAGAAAACGGCTACTCTTTACTTTAATTTGAAACCTTTATCAATAAGATTGGTTGTGGAGATATTGCGTTTCCAGTACAAAAAACCCGTAATTTTTGCCCTTGGTTTTTCCTTCACTTCGTGGTTTTAGCGAAAAAATCGAGGGTTTTTTGTACGAGAAACGCAATATCTCGACAAATACTGCACCAATTATAACGATCAAGGTATAAAAATATAGTAGAAAGTGGTGGCTTTCTTTGAGTGCATAATGTGTAACGTTATTTGTTATACCCATTGAGCAATCTTTCACGTACAGAATCGTCAAAAAACTCCATTTTGGGGGATCTCAACTCCTGAATCACTGGTGATATTTTGTTGAAAAAATTTTCGAGGGCTATTGGGGGCAGGAGTAAGGTTTTCACAAAAAATTATTAAAACCAAAGACAAAAAGTTTGACTCCGCACCGGACCTTCAAGCGAAACCGTTTGCTCTGATTTGTTAAACAAAATTTCATGCCTAAGTTTTACTGCGCAGAGTTCAGTAGTACACCAGTTGCAATACCGAGCAAAAATTATCTTTTTTTTTACTTACATAAAATTTATTTTTGAATAAGTGTTATCATAGAGATATTGTAATTTTATTTATTAGCGTATGCTATTCCATTTAATATATGGATTTATTAAAAAGAATTTGTTTCGGTTTTTGCTAGAATTATAAATATACATCGGTTTAAGATAAAATGCCAAGGAGAACTAGATGAATTGCTTTCTGAGCGCGAAAGCAAAAAAATAAGTCTGAAAGATAAGGCGTCGTTACCCTATTTATCGGCCACGATTCAGGAGACCCAACGACTGGGTATGTTATGAATGGTTAATTTAAAGATTTTTTATTTATTAAATTAGCAAAAAAACGGGGTTCCTTTTCAAAGATGAATTGCAACTATTTTGTATGAAAGGAAATTCCCGGTTAAAAAATTCTGAATTCTCCTAGCGTATTTACGAAAGAAAAAAATTTACATGGAATCCATGTAAGATCAAAAACATGTAAGATCAAAAACATATTATATTATAAAATATATAATATTATGACCAAAAATATATAAAAATAATGTGAAACTCCTGTATAAAAAATTAAGTCAGCGTATGCTTTTATAATGGCATAGTTTTAAAATAGGTCATTATAATAGAACTCCTATTATAATTGCATATTTACTATTTCAAATTCATGCAAATTTCAATGGAAAATGTGGCATTTTCCTGCGCCACATGTTACACAAATGTGCGCGAATCAATAATATGCCATTATAATACATACCTCATCTTGAACATATTCGCTTTCGGTAAAACGAGAAGTAAAATTGGAGGACATTTACGTTTTTCAATTGGATTTATGAATTATTATTCAGTTTATTCTATTATAAATTCAATTTTTAGATTATAGTTTACCATTTTATATTGTTTAGTTAAAAAACTATTTCCCCTAAGAGTTTTTTGGGATATTTTTAGTATCCGTTTTCATTCCACCTACAATTAGAAGCCTTTATTTATCTCAGAGTTTTGCTTTTATAATGACTTTTTCTTAAAGTATGCTATTATAATAGCATAAACAGACTTAATTTTTATATTGGAATTGCACATTTTTCGTTAGGTATATTATATGTTTTTGATAAAACTATAAGAGCTGTTTGTACGATTTGCGCCTGTTCTGTTATTGATTTTTATGTTTTCGTTACAATTAAAGAATAAAAAAATTTTAAAAAAGGTGATTGTAATACATTATTTATACTGAATTTAAGGTTATCAAAGAGTGACAGCCATGCGCAGTTTACACTATTATTATAATTGTGATTGCTTAGTGTGATTATTTAGTGATTAGCGGTAGTAGCAGTACGGTGTCGCGACAATTGACCCTCAACAAATTGACACCCACGACAGTTTTTGCTTGAGCTTCGGCGCATAGGCCTAAGCTTAGGGTCAAATTAGGTTTTATGTTAAAACTTAGGCTTAGGTTGAAGTGCGGGCTTAGGCTTAGGCTTTGGCTTAGGCTCAGGGGGCTTAGGCGGGGGTCTTAAGCTTAGGGGATTTAGGCTGGGGGGCTTAGGCGGGGGCTTAGGCGGGGGGAGGGCTTAGGCAGGGGGCTTAGGTAGGTGGGCTTAGGCGCGGGGTGCAGGGAAAGGTTCATGCCGAACCTTAAATTTGAAGGCCTTAGGGGAAGCCCAAAATTAAGCTGGGGTCAATTTGTCTGGGGGTCAATTGTCGGGGAACCAGCAGTACTGATTAGCGTCAAGCCAATACTGGGTGATTTTGGGTATAATATAAATTTACGCCTTGCATACTGAAGGTCCCTGAATCCAAGCCCGACTGAGACAAACTGTACTGTGATAATATTGCTTGTTAGTAGTGTAGTAGTAGTATTTGTATCTATGTAGTATTTTGTGATATCTATGTATGTAATATCTATGTAGTATTTTGTTGCGCAATTAGTGTTGAGTAAAATTGGCTTTGCGTATCCTGCTTTATGTGAATAAATAAATTTTTAAAAACTAAGTTTCCTATTTCTTCGTTATATATTGTTTTTTGTAATTATGATGTCGGTACTCGGACAAAAAGCTATTTTAAATAACGTTGCATTCTTCTTCAGAGTATTGTCAAACAAAAATTATTTTAAACAAAATGTAGCACTAAAACATGAGTTAAAAACTAATCAACATTAAATCAAAAACTAAGCTAAAAAATATTGTTTTCCTAAGATTCAAAATTATTATTTATTGTTTGAGAAAATTAAGAAATCAGAACATTTACTCCGTGACACGATTTTTTAATGTTAAAATGCAATAAATTTAAAATAATCAGGCAACATTGACAAATAAAGTTTTTAAAATGAAAATTTTGGTACGGGGACTTTAGAGCCTTAAGCAGGGAACTTGGACCCATCGAAAATTTTTGGGAACTTGGAGCCACGAGCAGTGGGAACTTAGAGCCTTTATGAAAAATTTGGTTTGGGGTTATATTTAGGCTTCGCTTAGGCTTAGATAAACGTTTTAGCGATTTTTACTTTAGCGATTTTTATTTTTGGCTTCAAGTTGCCAACTTACGGCTCCAAGTTCCCCACCTACGGCTCCGAATTCCCTATTTTTGGTTCCAAGTTCCAGCCCCAAGTTCCCAAGGCTTCATCGACCCTAAATCAAAATTTTTACTGCTATAATATTCTAATGTTTTTGTTTTTTAGGTAATATTTTGCCCATAAACTTACAAAGGGTTGCTTCGGAAGACGTTATTATTAAAGGTATAATAAAAAGTTTATAATATCAAAATACGCTAATTTAATGCAATTACAACAAAAAATAATGTAATGCAAACAAAAACGCAAAGTAATTGCACACATTGTTCAAACACAATTTTTTCTAATTTGATGCCTCAATTACAAGACTACTGCTTTAGCTATTTCTAAATTTCTTGTGAAAATTAAATGGATTTTGCCTTTATTAGGACAAACTTCTATTAGGATGCTTAAAAAATAAAATTTATAAATTGATTGTTCTTTCAATCATCTCAAAATTTTACTATTTAAAACCGCTACTAAATAATTTGGTTTTGATCAGTACTATAGTTTGAATATTTTGTAGATTTGAGCATCATGGTTACAATCGAATGCTTTAATAAGGCACTGATACCCATCAAAAACGTATTAACAGACATAGTGTCTAAATTTTGATGCAACTATAAAAATAGTTACCGAATTTCTAAAAAAGTTGACTCATATTAGATTTTAAAAAGCTCATAAAAGAGCACTATCACACATCAAATTCCTATAACGCTCTGAATGGACTACTTCTTTAATACAAAAGCTATCTATATTTAATATTGGCTTCTCCCGACCAATTCTACACATTTACATTTATAAATTTAAATTTATTTGGTTATGTAACCAAAGAGTTGTCTCCGAGCGTTATAGGAAATTGATTTGTCACAGTGCTCCTTTAAACCAAAAATTATGATGGGTTTTTAGTGCCAAAAATCAGTAAAAATGTAACTTGCTATAATTTTTTTGCATATTCAGAAGAATTGGTTTTGATTTACCCAAAATACAATCAGTACAATTAGAGCTACAAACTACTGTATTTTAAATTTATTTAGTTCAGTGGGATTATTTCACTCGTTAGCACGCAACATCTATAAAAGCATGTTAATCAGGTGCTATTTTAGTCTTTTTTATTTTTTATAGCGTTTTAATTTTATAAGTTGTCTAGAAAAAACTCATTTTATATTTTTTAAATAGCAAAATTAATTTTAAAAAATATTTGTGCATATTTCTTTTATAAATACAAGCTAATAATGGTTAACCTCGAGTTAGCGATAAAAAATCTCTAGGCTTTATTAACCCAAAGGACGGGGTGCCTGAATTGGGAAAAACGGTTTTTACCTGCCTCCTACCTGCCTCCATCGGAAATTTTTCTGCCTCCTATCTGCCTCCTACCTGCCTCCTACCTGCCTCCGAGGAAGTTTTACCTGCTTCCTACCTGCCTCCTAACCTGTACATGCTTCAACATAGAAGGCAGTGTCACCTGCCTCCTATTTGTTTCTGAGGCAGTTTCACCACCACCAACTGCTGTCTCCTACCTGCTTCAACCCTGCCTTCATGCGACCTCCGAAGCAGTTTGACCCGCCTTACTACCTCCAGTCTTCAGGGAGGCAGGCTCCAGAGACGTCCTTACCTGGTTAAGCTTGCATTAAAAATATGTGCATAAAAATATATGAAGATATCAAATTATTATATTTAAACAAAAAACTCCAACAAGATTTTTCGAGAAGAAAAATATATTCGCAAAGGTTTCAGCACGTAGTTAACAGGTACTGGTTATTAAATTTTAAAATAACACGTAGTTAACACGGTTTTAGTGGACCGGGCCCCAGAGGGCAATAATATTAAACTTAAAATGTGGAATAATAAACTTGTCTCATAAACGAAAAAAAAAACTGCCCTGTTTTAAGGAAAACAGAGAGGAAAAAACTATAAAACAAAGTTTTGATCCTTTGCGATTGTTACCGCTACTTAGACACGGAGTGTGTATCGCGTCTGACGTCTCAGTGTACACTGGAGCGTTCCGTACGTTTCAGACCCATTTTTGACCTCAAAAATTGCAACAGGGGAATAAATCGTAAACTACGCGCTTGCAACGCAAGATAATTCCTAAAATTAGAGACTATTTTCATCCTCATCGAAAATTAAGTTAAGGTAGTTTTTTACTTAACTATTATAGTAAAATATTTGTTTTTAGCTTACAATTCTATTTATAAAAGATGTTGTTTAAGATGTTCTCAATCTCAGTAGCAGTTTGAATTTTTAAATTTTTATGTATTTATAAAGTAAACACCCATAATTTAATTATAACCAAGAATATATAACAGCAGGGAATGTCTGACTGTACACTAAATTTTTGACCAAAATTTTGCGAGAAAAATTACACTTTCGAATTCATGTGCGACTTTTCTCCCTAAAATCCGCCGTTTTCTCCTAGTTTTCTGGCGCTGCGATTTTTAACACATTGTTAGTTTTTTCGCTGTAGCGACTGCGACTTCTTTTGCACTCTATACGGCTTTAGTCGCGCTGCGATTATTTTCTCATTGCGAGTCTGGCTGCACAACAAAAAAATACAGACGCTGGTAGTCATTTTCAATAGAGTAAAACACTTCAAACCTATTTTTATTTAAATTTAAAACATTGGAAATTTACTTTTAAAGTTAAATCTAAAATTTTAACATCCTAACGTAAAAAAACGACTTTTACTAATTTAAACACAAAATCTTTGCTCCGTTTTGTTTTTTTTTGTTTTGCAGCCAGACTCACAATGCGAAAAATAATCGCAGTGCGACTAAAGCAGTACAGAGTGCAAAAGACGTGGCAGTCCCCACTGCGAAAAAAACTAAAACTGTGTTAAAAATCGCAGCGCGGGAAAACTAGCAGAAAATGGCGGATTTTTGCGAAAAAAGTCGCACACGAATTTAAAAGTACAACTTTTCTCGCAAAATTTCGGTCAAAAATTTAGTGTACAGTCGGACATTCTCTTGTGTTATATATTCTTGATATAACATAAAATTTATTGATGAATTGAACATTTTCTGCTCCCATGAAGAAATGATTCATATCAAAGCTGTTTTAGACCGAAAAATTTCTAAGGGAACTACCGTTATACCGATGATATCTTTGTCGAACGTGGATGAGCAACTATTCCCTGAACCACAATTATTTATGCCTGAACGATTTATTGTAGTGTATTTGGTTTAATATAAGTTAAATATAAAAGTTTAAAAAAATTTAACTTTGGGCAATATCAATGTGCCGTGGGTAAAAAATCATAAATCAACACGGTCAAAATCAACATTATTAACAATTATCTTAATTTTTTAAAATTTTTGAGCAAAATAATGTTTGATAATATTTAAAAAAAATGTTTTGCTAGTGGTTTGGTAGAGTCCAATCAAAATTGTTTACTCTTTCAAAATCAATATTTAAATCCAGTTAGTGTTTTACAATTAAACTGGTGTTACCAAAAGATTTTGATAATAACATCTAAATTTCAAAATAATAGACGAAAAATTTCATGAGAGGATTAAAATTAATAATACATCATTTTATTAAAAAAATAAGCAGGATTTAAGTCATAGTGGGCGCAGCATATTAAAAATTCCTAAAAAGGTTTTTTTGATTAAAAATAGCAATCACCGCAAAAAGATTTTGCATCTATTTTTTGGTTTCCAAAAGTAGTAAATAATTTTTAGTTCGTAATATTACATTCATTTAATTTATTTAAAAACATTTCATGGTTTTATCGGTATTTTAACAAAAAAAACAATGGTGGCTTAAGAATAAAATACTTTGTGCCTTTTTTGTATTTTATATTTATTTTTTAACCAAATTTCATTTTTTTTTAAATTTTTATTTTGCGACTTAAGATTAAGATTGCATTTCAAATATGGTCTAAGTTTTGAATTTTTTAAGAGTGTATGGTAACTGACCTAAATTCCACCAGGCTTATTTTTGGCCATCAGCTGTTATTTTTTGTAATCGAAAAAGTTATAAAATAAACTGCGCATAACTGCGCATGACTCGCCATACGAAGTTTATTTCATAACTTTGCGAATGGCAAAAATAACAAACGGTGGCCGAATATAAGACTGACCAAATTTAAGTCAGTTACCTTATATCCTTAAAAATATAACTTAAATAAATGTCGCCTTATCGCGCACAAAAAGATAATATGTATCTCTTAATTTAAAGTTTTATTCAGATTTTAAAACCGCTATTTAAACTAAAACATTATGCAAAGACTAAAAACGGAGAAACTATCCCTGAAATATTTCCTTTTTCTTTGGGCAAGAGGGTTTGTCTCGGCGAAAGTTTGGCTCGTATGGAACTTTTTCTTATGGCTGCAATGCTTCTGGTCCACTTCGATTTCTTTTTACCGGAAGGAGGTAAATTTTTACAGTTACATCTTTTCATATATAAAACAAGTTGAAAGCGGCATGAAAATAATTTGAAAGTTTATTGCATTGGACAACAACAACAAAAACAGGCGTTTTGACTGATTTTAATATTAGTCGAACTAGTTTAGAATTAACAAATTAATTGCGAAAATTAAATCACATTTTCACTTTTCCTTTAAAATCATCGCAGTTTTTGAAAATGACTGCTGACCATAAAAAAAATTAAAATTAATGCACGTTTTCTTGGTATTTAAACTCATTTTAATGCATTAAAATGTTAAAACTTAGTATTTAAGTACTTATTTAAAATCTGGAATTTTGAATTCAAAATTTGATTTTTATGTGGTACAGGGTCTTTAGAGTCTTAAGCAGAGAACTTGGAACCATGAAAATTTTTGGTAACTTGGAGCCAAAGGCAATAGAAATTTAGAGCCTTTAGGAAAAAATTGGTTTGGGGTTAGATTTAGACTTAGCTTAGGCAACAAGTTTTTTGTTAAATTTTTTTTTTTTGGTGTGAAAAAATATTTCAACATAAAATGGCTTTTGCTACAGCCACCCAACTTTAAAGAAAACCTAGTGAGAGTTTATTCCACTCTAATGATTTTTTTTATATTTTCAACCTAATAATTCTTATGAATGCATCCCTCCTCCAAAGGAGACCTGACTAAACCTGACATTTTTATTGTGTTTTATTTTACGTTCATAACTATTGAAGCATTGGTACTCTATATTGAGGTAAATGGTGGGTTGGGTGGGGAAACCCCATTGACATTTACTATATTCACTATATGGCTGCATCCCTCAACCAAGAAAATAACCTGACTTTTTTAATGTGTGTCTATATTATTTTTGAAAAATTCTTTCCGGTCTATTCATAATTTAATACAACCTAGTAAATTATGTTTTATGTAACCCCACCCGTACAAATGATGGTGCAAATTGTGTTAAACAGGTTTTTCACGTGAATTTTAAGGTGGCCGAAACAAACGAAATCTTAAAATGCGCATTTAGTTAAACGCATTGCAAAGTGATTTTGAAAAAAATATCAATACATGAAAATTAATAATTTTGAGCCTTAAATAGAAGTTATTTTAAGGTTATATAGCGCTTCGTTCTAGATTTGATGCGGTTTAAACACAAAGCTAAAATCTAGAAAATCACAAAAAAATCACTTTTTGTACAAAAATGTTGATAATGCAGAATAATACAAATAAAAAACTTTTGCAAAAATACTTTTTTCATCCAGTTACTTTTGTGCTAGTTCTTCTGTGTTTTGAAAATAAGCCAATTTTTTAAAACCCTAAATTGGTGGCTGAAATTAAGGCCTGGCAAAAATTAAGTCAGATACCCTAAATATGTCTGTCTTATGCATTTTTTCAAAACATTAAAGAAATTTTCCTTTCAAACATTCTAAAATTTAAAATAAATACTTTTAATCATTTTATTAACAAAAAACAAAATTTTTGATAAATTGGGTTTTACAATGTTTTTTTTTGAATTCCAACGTCTAGGGTTTAAACAACACCTGACACCATTTTGGTGTTTTAAAGCCATGAGTTGGGAATTTGGCAGCAGGGAATTTGGAGCTGCTTGGTGAATTGAAATTGAAAAATGCTTGGAGAAAACTTGAAGATACTTGGAGCTGGCAAAAATTCTTGGGCACTTGGGACTGCAAAAATGAGATCTTGGATAGAAACTTAAAGTCAAAAGTCAAAAATGGGGTTAGATTTAAGCTTTTGCGTAGGCCTAGGAATAGGTTTTAGCGAGTTTACACTTTCACCTCCAAGTTTATCAGTTCCGTCTCCAGGTTCCCTTTTTTTGGCTCCAAGTTTAAGTTCTAAGAATTCTCGGCTCCAAAGAGTTTAAATCCCAAAACCAGGCAATCGTTTTACATTTTTTTATTCAATATCATATAAAGTAGTTACTGTTTACCGAACCGCACCTTAAAAGGCAAGGCCGAAAGTGAATTCTTCAAAAATATCTTAATTACAGCCATATTACCGACCAGTATACTTTGTATAGATTATGTATTTTTAAATTTAGAAGACCTACCTTCCTTAGAACCGATGAAGGGTTTTATCAGAAAGCCGAAAAAATATGAAGTTTTGTTTAGAAAACGTTTTTAAAGTGATGGCATTATGATGAAAGTAATTGTAAATGAAATGAAAATAATTTACTTATGTAAAGAAGATAATAATCAAATGATTAAAATGAATTAAACATGCACGACAAATACAGGACAGAAATAAGGCAGGTAAAGATAAAAAAAGGCAGGTAAAGATAAAAAATACTTTTTTATACTGCTCTAACAAAGATAAAGTACAAATTACAACCTTTTTTAAATTATAGTAAAATATTTGTTTAAAACAAATGTAAACTATGATAATTTAAAAAAAAATATAAAATAAAAAATTGTATACATTTTATAATCAACCCTTTAGGTCTGCGGATTTGAATCTAATTATCCGAGTAAAAACTGAATTCCAAAAGGTCTAGCATATAAAAAGTTTTTTGAACTGCGCAATGAAAAAATATAAAAAATATATAAAAAATTTTTTCTAAAATTAACGCAATTGATTTTGCGCATCTTAGCTACTTCTTAGACTTTCCTTAAAGGTGCGGTACTGAGTCAAAATTTTTGTCTTCTATTTTGATTATTTTTTGCTAAAACCTTACTTTTTCCCCCAATCGCCCACAAAAAAGTTTCATCAAAATACGCCAAGAACAACAAAGACAAGAGAGAGATCCAAGGTCACAAAATTGTGATCAACGTCGACAAGAACCCCAAAATCAACAAGATGAAAAAAGACGCCAAAATCAGCCATCAATATGACAAAACCAACCAACTGAACCTTCAGGAAGTTATTCTGACATAGAAAGTCAGACAGAATATAGCGACCAGGAGTACCAATCTCGACCCCCTTACCCTTGAAACAGTACCCAGACCAAAAGTCGGATAGGGGCATGGCAATTTGTTTATCCATCACTGGTGCCTGTCAAGCAGACTCCGGTAACTTTCCCCCTCAGTGCGGTGGAGATTGACAAATTTTTGGCCCCTGATTTAGCCACAAAAAATGCCGCCCCAATAGTCACAGCCACAATTCCCCCGGCGCCAGACACTGGCAAGGTAATTTTGCATGGCAAGGTAACGTCTGCAGCACTGGATCCGTCCCTAGCTATGGCCGAGATGATGACAAGGATGATGACGACAATGACTGAATGTATTTTGAAATTGATGGACACATTTGTGGAAAAGAAAAAAGCTACCAAAGTAGAAAAGGTACCGAAAAACAAACCCATTGCTTCCCCAGTAGAGAAGAGTATGATAGTGTGGCGGATAGCGTTGAGCAGCGTAGGTCAATTAAACTCACAATATTAATTCATGCTTT
>JASAMX010001777.1:0-15204 GCA_030248175.1 Microlaimidae sp. YZB2_3 | reverse complement strand
CCCAATTGGGAAAAGTGCTGAAATTAAATGCACAACCCTAATGTGTTTTTAAAATAATTTATAATATTATAAATATATTTTCTAGTTACTTTTACACAATATTTTCATATCATTTATCAAAAACAGTTTCTTATCAAAAATAATATAAGTGTTTGTCGAAAATAGTCATAAATCGCTATGTGACGGTTTTTTAGGGATATCTCTATCAAAAAGATGTTACCTTTGCTGGATTGAAAAATTTATATCGAACGAGAAAGGCGAAAACCTACTTCAAAACGGTTAAACAAAAATTCAGCCAATCCTATACTAAGCCTAAGCAAAACCTAAGGAAAGCCTAAACAAAGCCTACACTTTACTCACCTTACTTATCTTAGCCTAAGCCTTAGCAAAGCCCAAAGACAACTTTGACACCGAATGAAAAAGAAACCAAAAAAGCAGAAAAACAACAAAAGCAATAATTGCATTTCATCAAATTAAACAGAATTTCCTAAATAAGCGGTGGACCGCATGGGCCGGTCCACCAAACGCGCGCTGACTAGGTGCTAAGTTAGCACGTTGTTTAAAACTCTTAATAATGTTTTAATTTTCATATTTTTTTTCAAGATATCTTATGGGACTTTTTTTTTAAATTGGGATAAATTAATATTTACACAGTTTTATGCATATTTGCTTTAAATAAAAGCTAATAAAGCCTTAACCCCTAGTTATGAGTTTTTCTAATCCTTAACTAGGGGTTATTGTCTTATTAGCATAAAATTAATAAAATATCAATTTATGCCATGTAGACAAAGAGTTTAATAGATTTAGGGTCGATGGAGCCTAGGGAACTTGGAGCTGGAACTTGGAGCCAAAAATAGGGAACTTGGAGCCATAAGTGGGGGAACTTGGAGCCGTAAGTTGGGAACTTGGAGCCAAAAATAAAAATCGCTAAAACGTGTACCTAAGCCTAAGCGAAACCTAAATTTTACCCCAAACCAACTTTTTCTGAAAGGCTCCAAGTTCCCATTGCTTGTGGCTCCAGGTTTCCAAAAACTTTCGATGGCTCCAAGTTCCCTGCTTGTGGCTCTAAAGACCCCATACCGTTTAATAAGATTTCTCGAGAAAAAACCTAGAAATTAAAACATTACCAAGGGTTTTAAACAACGTGCTAACATAGCACCTAGTCAGCACGCGTTTAGTGGACCGGTCCAGATTTCCAGAACTAATCCAACTTATGCACCCCAAAATAATTCAAAGCTTGAAGTTGGGAATAATCCCAATCAGAAACACGCTCCAAAACTATGTGGTAGAAATGAAACATAATTTTTTGAGTAAAAAACCAAAAAGCAAAAAATAACATATGCAAATCCGATCTGTATTTCTGGCTAATTTTAAAAGATAAAACATTTTTATGGTTAATAAAAATTATAGTAAGTAGCATCAAAAATATATAATATGTAGGAAATATGTAGAATATGAAAGATTGAAGCAACTTACGCTGTTTTGGAGGCAGATAGAAAGCAGGTGGTGCTATCAAAAATATATAATATACCAAAAAATGTGCAACTCCTACATAAAAAGGTAAGTAAAAGTAGGCCATTATAATGAGCCTCTCCATTTAAATGGTACCTTCCATTATAATGGCATAGTGGCCATTTTAATTTGGCGAATTAAAATAGAGAGGGAGCCATTATACATAATAGCTATTTATTGATTTAATTTCAATTCAAATATACTCACAAGTGTAATACTATCCGGGCCGCACCAGTTTCCCTGTGTCGGTTAAATATTGTCCAACGCGGGAAAACCCGTGCGGCCAGAACAGTATTACACTTGTGAGTATATATGAAGTGAAATTAAATCAATAAATGGCTATTATAATGGCTTCCTCTCCATTTTAATTCGCCGAATTAAAATGGATACTATGCCATTATAATGGAGGGTGCCATTTTCATGGAGAGGCTCATTATAATGGCTTACTTTTACTTACTTTTTTTATATAGGAGTTGCACATTTTTTGGTATATTATATATGTTTGGTAGCACCATCTGCTTCCTATCTGCTTCCAAAACAGCGTTAGTTGCTTGAATCTTCCATCTTTTACATATTTCTTACATACCTTTTAAGCCAAATATTCTGCCCCTATACCAAATAATCCCATGATTTCAAAAATTCAGAGTCGGGTTTAAAATCCGCATTTAATTTGGTTATTTTATTTAAAGATCGATTTAATCAGGGTGAAAATAGTGGGTTTTAAGTAACCATTTGAACTTTAAGAAAACATCAAGTGTAGAGAAATATGTGACGCAACTTACTAACAATTGTCAGTAACACTATAAAGTTTTTTATTTTTTCTGGATTGCGTGTTTGTTGTTAATTTATTTCTGACGAAGAGTGGTTCCGTCCTTAATTTCAGCCTGAAAAGTTTTAGCTTTATTAGTTTATTTAGTAAAGAAGTTCAAGTTAAGAGCGGTCAGTTTATAAATTGTGTGCTATTGCAAATCAATAAAAAATATTTAATTTTCCTGCTTACATGGTATGATTTAACATACAATTTTTGATTTGAAGGTTTTTGGAATACAAAAAACTATTTTTTTTTTGTAAAAACATAATAAATTTTTAGTTACCTGTTGAAAAATTTTCTGTACAACAATATCCAAACAAGGTACCACTAGATGACGAACTTTGACAAACATATGAAGGTGGGCACACATTTATTGCATTCAAAGTGCAGGCCCTTGGCTGATTAGTTGTGGGATCTGTGTAAGCTAGCGCATTTCCAGGGCACAGATCTGTAAAATTGTTTTTTAAATACTATTTTTTTTGAATTTTGAGACTTGTTTTGATTTTTACCACATTTCAAACATAGAAGTATATTGCGCATTCGGCAACTCATAAATGATGAGATAAATTTTTAGAAAATAGAGCTGAAGATGCAAAGTGTAGTAATGATCAGTGCTGCCGCCGTTATCATCATGCTTTTAAGACTGATTTATTACCCAAAAAAACAGGTGTGTCGTCCAGAAATGTGAGGCTGAATAAATCGAGTTTTTGAAAGAAAGAATGTGAAACAATTTTATATTTTTTTTATTTTTTATTTTATATTTTATCTTTTTTTAGCTAAAAAATGAGCGATACAGGACTTGAATCTGTAATCCCCAGCCTCAGTACCTCATTGACTGACGTGCTGCGTTACACCATCGCTTGACAGTGTTACATTACAACTTGTATTTATAAAGCGTCATATTTCTAAAACATTAACACAACGGAAAATGGCCAGAAAGTTGTGGTGAATTATGCACACCAAAAATTTATTCACCCACCGTTAGCACGTGTTTTAAAAAGCTATTATAAAAATGCAAACATAAAAGGTTTCTAAAATTAGTTAAACACTATCATCTTTTTAAGCACTTTTTAAAACATAATTCCCTAAATTTTTATATGTAAATTTTTAGTAGTTAGCTAACAGTAGACAAATAAAAATCTTAGTGGCATAAGCGCATGTTTCAAATAAGGGGTCTCTCCTATTTTGGCGCTCACACGTTGTAATACTGGCCCTACTGCGCCCTTACACGTTAAAAATTCCGCCGCTTGAATCCAGCGGCATGCATACATACCAAGCTGTGTGTTCGCACATGGCGCGCATGTGATTAATTGAGCATGCACCTAATGGATGCGTCGGTTAGTGGTTGGTAAATCTTTTGCACAGGCGGTTGACTCTTTGCTACGTTTGCGTGCGTGGTAAAAACCTTATCAAAAGGTAAGGTTGTTTTTAATAAAACCTTATAAAGGCTCAGGCCTAAAAAGAGTTGCCGCGATACCTAAGCCTGCCCATATTCCAAACGATTGGGTTCAAGGTTTAATAAGCTTGGTGTAAAAATTTATCTAACTTATTAATTATGGTGTGTTCTTTGTTGGGTGACCTTTGGCCAGAAGAGGCCCCTGTGTGACGTGTTCTGGCTACTGCATTATTCAACAGCAACGACTTAAATGAGTAATATAACGATTCAATTGTGCATCCAGATGTCAGACCGGATTTTACAAACTCTGTCTTTGATTAGACAAGAAAAAGATCAAAGGGCGCAAACACGTGATCAACGTCAACAAGAACTTCAAAGCCAACAAGATGAATGGAGACGCCAAAAACGGCCATCAAAACGACAAACCCAACCAACTGAACCTCAAAGAAGTTATTATTCCAACATAGGAAGTAGGACAGAATATAGCAACCAGGAGTATTAATCTCAACCCCCTTACCCTTGAACAAGTACACAGAATAAAAGGCAGATGGGGGCATGGCAATTTGTTTATCATTCACGAGTAGCTATTGAGCAAACACCGGTAACTTGTCCCCTCAGTGCAGCAGAGATTGAACAATTCTTAGCTCCTGAAATAGCTGTGGAAAATACCACTCCCCAAGAGACGGCCACGATTCCCCGACCCCCAGCGCCAGACGCTAGCAAGGTAACTTTGCATGCATCTGCAGCGCTGGATTCGTCCCTAGCATTGGCCGAAATAATGACCAAAATGATGACGGCTATGACTGAATGTATTTTGAAATCAGTGGATACAATCGTGGAAAAGACACAAGCCACAAAAATTATGGTGCCAAAAAGTGAACCCATAACAACTCCCAAAGAAAGGACATTGTTAGATTTTGGTCTAGAGGAAGAAATTTCCTGAAGTAGTAGCCTCAAAAACTCTCTTACCTACTATTCCTGAAAATAAAATAGCTGTAACGGCTAAACCAGAATTAGCTAAACTACCAAGAACTACCTCTAACTTGGAACCTGAGCCGCTGAATCAACCAGCGCCATCTGCAAGGAAGGAGTTCCAATATCAAGCAGACCTTTTTCAGATAATTTTTCCGATAAAGCACCCAAAATATATTGGAAAAATTTCAACAATTCCATTTAGTACCTGGGTTGCGGAATTGGAAAATGTGTTCCAATATTTGGGAACCCCAGAAAACAAATGGGCAAGATACCTTCCCAAGCTTCTTAAAGGAAGCGCAAAGACCTTCCTTGGCTCCATCCCTATTAACAAAAAGAACGACTACCAATATATAATCAAGGAATTAACTAGAAAGCTGGACAATGTCACAGGATTGGTGGCCAATCAGCTACATTGGTGTGCTCAGGCAACTAATGAATCGGTGGAAGCATATGCTTCAAAGGTAGCAGAATTAGTACTGGTAACATTTTAAGATCAGGATGGGTACAATGAACAACATCGTGAAGATAACCAAATTCACTATTTTTGGAATGGCTTGATTCCAAAGATTAAGGAGGAATTACAAATGTGGGACCAGCGAAAGACATTTGATGGTGCTTTGAATTACGCCACCCAAGCGGAAGACATGGTGAAGACTAAGAAAACCGCTCTTGCTGTAATTAGCGTTCCAAAAACCCCATCTCCGGCGGTGGAAAGACCCGCCAAATCTGTCCCCTCTGACAATGAAGAAGTAGTCACTTAAACTACTGAAAAGTCTAAAACTGAAACCACAACTATGCAGAAATCTTCGTCTGGCCACAGTGGTGGGAATAACTACTGGGGCAACAGATGAGGAGGGTATAACAATAATTGTGGTAAATTTAACAATAATGGCAACAACAATTGGAAAAAGTCCTACCTAAATATAAATAATAATTGTGGAAATTCAAATACTTAAGGTAATCGACAAGGAGGAACCTCAAGAGGTAATGACTCCAATCAATAGACGAAAAGTGGACGCGCCATTTGTGATTGGTGCAAACAGGTAGGTCATGTGGCATGTGCTTTGAGATCCCAAGGGCAACCCCTCAGCAACTGGTTACGCCCCAGCCATTTAATTATAACAGAACTACTTATTATCCCCAAACTAATAATAACGTACCTACATTTAACCCCAACAAATTTGGGCAGTTTCCACAAAATCAAAGCTATTCCCCAACCAATAGCAGGTGTAACCCCACTAATACCGGTCCACCAGTTAAGAACGTGGCTGTGCTGGGACCAGAGTTGAGCAGACATGCCATGGAAACTGATGCAGATCAATTGGCTTTGAATAGAGGAAAACTGGCGATTTTCATATTGGGACGTGGGCTCTCAAGAGACATTGCCAATACTTACGATTTGTCATTTTTGTGGGAGCCTACTTCTGGTAGTGAAGTTGATGCGGTCAACCATCCTGAAGCATCAATTGTAGGAGTAGGAGAAAACTATAATGTTAAAACTACTGACACCAATTATATTTTTCATTGTAGGAGAAATACCAATTAAGCAACCATGTCAGAGCCAAAGTCGCAATCTATGACCAAGACTCCCGATAAGTCAAAATCTGAAGGACAATCAAGTCAGCAGCAACAAGCCTCTCGGTCTAGTAATGTGACAGGGTACAAATCTAGTAGCGCAAAAAGAATAGGTAGGGAAAAATCTCAGGTACTCCACAAACTACTTTTACAACAAGCCCAAGTGTTTTTCCTTGGTACCCTGGTGGTTGACAAATGACATCCCACACTTATTCCATCTTGCCTACCAAGAAGTTACTCAGAAATGGCCTCTCCAGTCCTCTTCCCAACCAGATTTCGACCAAAAAATGGAAATCCAACTAGAAAAGGCATTAAAGGATGCTGATTGTACCATGGACATACAAGAAGGAAGTTCCCATGAACCAAGAACCAAGTGTAGAACCCCCTCAAGCTATGGAAATAGATCAGTCAATGGTCCCCTCAGGAGGAAGAATGGTTCATAGATGACACGTGGGAAATTAGTCAAATAGAATATCCATACCCCACTAGCAAAAGGACTACATACGCACAGGGATACAAGTACTTGATGCAACAATATGGGCAAATCGATCGCTTACAACCAGATGAACAAAATGCCCTTGTCAATGAGATTTTATTTTGTCAAACCCGAGATCCCAATTTTGATTCTCTCTTTCAAACTGTACCATGTAGCGGTTGACTTCATTTGCATGGACAAAAGTGACAAGCGCAGAAAACACAAAAGATCATACCCCCTGATACTTTGGATCAGGACAGTGATGATCCTAATAGAATCAGCAGACCAAGGGATCATATCTTTTCTGAATGGGAGTTGTATGAATACAAAAAAGTCATTTACACTCTCAACTTAACAACAGATCGCCCCATTAAACCCCCTCGCTACCCCAGGATGATGAACCATATAAAGTTGTCTTCATTGGACAAAGAAGAAATGACTCCTCCACAAAAACTAACTCCTGACGCACAGGCAACCATAGAGGTTGAAATGGTACCAAAAGAGGAAATTAAAAAGGAATCACAACTCTTAGTCAAAGGGCGGACTTATCCTGGTTGGACGGCTGAACAGTGGAGACAAGAAAAAAGAAGTGAGCATAGGAAGCCTAAAACGACTGACAGGCGCGCGCCATCTTGTTGACCTTTTTCCCTTCTGACTCAACCTTTCCAATTCCCATCAACCCTGGCTTTTCCTCTTCCGGCATGACATGCTAATAAACAAAAATCGCTAAAACTATGGATATCAAAAGGTAACCCCATACTAGCTTGGGGGCTGTAACTACTCAGTCTTCAGTGACTGATATTATTAAATGAATACAAGAAGGTCAAACAGGTCAGAGGGAATATCAACAGACATTCCTGACAAAACTAAGACAACTGCAGTCTAGTATGAAGTCTAAGAAAAAGAACAAACGCAAAAAGTAAAGTTTCCAGACAGTAGTTGTTGAGAGCCCATTTAGCGGTCTTTTGGCTCAAAAACAAAAGGAAAAAGAAATGAGGGAACTAGAATGACTAACTTTAATTACCAAACCCAGCGCCATGGTCCTGGAAGCTAGTGGAGCAGGCTGTCCCAATTGACGCTTTCTATTTTGCCCTGGACCTGGTTTCCAGACCTCCTCATTTTATGATGAGAGAGCAAACCTCCTAGGCGATGCTGATAGATCCATGGATAAAGACCAATTACTAAAGGATAAACCCCAAAGTCCTACTCAGCAAGAAAGACCTTGATTAGCCTCTCAAGAGTTTGATCAGAGGGAATTCAACTGGCCACAATCGCCAGCACCACCAACACAAGCTGCTACATTTGACCCAACCCAGTTTGAGGGAATGAATTTAACCCCCCAACAAATTAACAAACTGTCTCTCTCATCAAATGAGTGGAACACTTCCAATGCCTTCCACAGATATATTGGCACTTCCCCATGCTTTGTATCCATAGAACCCCTCATGAGCCCAACCTACAACTGTTCCCTCAGTGGAACCTATTTCACAAGTAGTCGCTAGAACTGTTACGTTGGTGGCGCAATTGAATATTACCATTTTTGGACAGTGGGAAACAACCGTCCCCCACTGACTCTCAATATGATACTTAACTTCTACTTCACCATTGTACTGACAGATTTGTCTACTACCATGCAGTCTACAAAAGTTCAAGCCCCAAAGCAAGCTTGTAGGTCTTGATCACAGACCCCAAGACAAACACCAACCCCATCTACAATATCCACTTCCAAGACTTCTGAGACATAAAGAAATTTTACCTCCCCAAAGAGTACTTGGGCCTCAATTCCTGATCATTGGTTTTGCATGGAATGATGAGAACCATGCGATCAGTTTCTCAAGTACCTCCGATCATTTGTAACCCTGAATTGAGTCTGGAAGATGCTGAGCACACAGCAATTGCAATGGCAGGAACCGTCAGAAAATCGCAACATACCCAACAACAACAAAGTTGTTGAAACGCCAGTAAGACCCCTCTGAATCGTCGGCAAACTATTAATCAACCTAGTCCGGCAACAAATGAAGCCGACCAAACGGTTCAAGAAAACGTCCAGCAGCTGACAAGCTTTGCTACAATACTCCTGATAAATATGGTCGCTAGTATGTATCCCAAGCATTTATGTCCTCCAGATGCCCCACCTTCTTGGCAGCCCCCTTCAAAGGCGTCGCGCCAAACCCCATTTATCCCACCTCCTTTATGTCATGAGCGCCCATCACCCAATTTTTTTTAACCGGGGCTCCTTTTTTTGCAACCTGATCCTGTTGCACTGCATCCATATGAGAGGCCACCTAATCCGGCAGACTGAATAGTCATAAATCTGGCAGATTCACATTATGATAGCAGAAACATTTTGCTATGTCAAATACCTCAACCTTGGTGACAAAAACCATTAGGTAGGCTTGTTTACTTCACAGTTACTAATCATTACTCTTAATACTAATGAATCGATTTGTGTGTGTACAGTGTTGCCAAATAGAGACCACAATTGACTTTACTAGTATTCTTATATCCATCTTTATCCAAATCATAGGAATTGTTGTTAACTTTGTGAAACAACTTGTATTATCATCACTCAGTTGTCAAGTCAAACCACTCAAGGCAATGTTTCAAGCCCAGACATCCTATCTTATTGTTGATGTGCCACCACAATTCAAATCAAGCATCTCTATTCACATGCTTTATTTGACACCCGCTCTTGCCTATCTATTATCAGCAAAGAGCTGGCTCAAAAATTAGATTGAGTAATCCATTTTACCAAATGCACAGAAGCAGTGACAACACTTGGAGAAGTGATTTAATTGGATCTAAAGGCATCTGTTACCCTCAAAATCGTTGAAATGTAATTTGAAGATGATGTATATCTTCAACATGACAGCCCTGTTGCTTTACTTTTAGGCCTCAGTGCAATTTAACAGTTAGGCTCTATTGGCTTTGATTTTGAAAAAAAAAAAATTGCCTTCCAAATAATAAGTATTTACCAATGGATCTGGAATTGCTATATCCATTCAATGGCATTCAAATGGTTGCTACTAAAACGGTTAAAGTGCCAGCATGTCATCAACTCATTCTTTGGACAATGGTCGCAGCACCATTGTCCAACCAGACCAATCTCTTAGTAGATAATGCCACAGATTCTTTTACTCGAACAGGCTTGTTATTGGCAAAAATGATTACTAAAATTTGAGGTGACAAAGCTGTGATGGAAATCCTCAATCCCACCAACAAACCAATAATCTTATACTGTGGTACAACAATAGCTTTGGTTGAGGTACTTAATGAAGATTCTGGGGACGATATATTGACAAAACCGGAGGATCACCTAAAGTATAACCCAGCTAATGCAGTAATTGCATTGGGTTTACAACACAACTGACCTGTCAATTTTGACCCCATTAAACTAATTGACTTCACTGATTCTGAACTAACCAGTGATCAGCAAGAAAGGTTAGCCGCCATCCTTCAACTTAATAAGGACGTTTTTTCCCTTCAGCCCTCTAGACATCGTACACACTTTCCTCTTACACCATGCGATCAATGTTGAGAATAATCCACCCCACCGACAAAAACCTTACCTTGTGGCAAAAAGTTACAAAAAGGTTATTGACAATGAAATAGACGCTATTCTTAAAAAAGGCGTCATATGAGGATCTAAAAGTCGATATGCTAGCCCAATCGTCATTGTGTGGAAAAAGAACATTACAAATCGCTTCTGTGTTGACTACCGTGGAGTTAATAAAATATAATAATAATAATAATATAACTATGTCATTAGTATTTTGTTACATTGGTTAGATGTTAGGTTACTTTTTGTTACATTTATGTTTGTTAACTACTGCATATTTGTGTTGTTTCTTAAACTGTACAGCTTTTCTGGTGTTTTTTTTCAAATTTGGTATTCCGTACATAATATGTGTGTATATACAACTCAGTATATGTTGTACAGTTTTTATTTTTTTGCTGTATCTATTTAAAACCATAATGCACAAATTCTTCATACAGTTTGTATTCAGGATAAAAAGCAGCCACTATAATAAACCTCTATAAAACAAATAAATTTAGCTAACCAGAAGACAGTTGAACAAAGGTGTCCAACATCAAATTAACTCTTGTTTATTTTTATAGCAAGCCAACTGTTTTGAACTATCGCGGCTTCCATCAGCTCATCAACACTGCGGTACTCCGGGGTGCAAAGACCCAGTATGTCAACAGCTCCTGGTAGATTGTCATCGCGCAAGTCAAGAAATTCTTCAAACACATCTGCAATAACAGAGTGACCTTCTTCCAGTCGCGTCTGAGATGAATATAGGTTGGCATATTTCAAAACCAGATCCCATTCTCAAATTATGACCCAAAGACAAGCGTCATCCAGCGCTTGGTCCTCTACGACCTATCGCTCTGCGCGCGCCCCCACCACAGCCATCAACACCCCCAGCCCAAGCACCGCCTTTGCGAGCAGCAGCACCATCAAACTCCCAACCCAATGAGAGTGAATTCCACTGATTCAACAGTCGTCCGCTCCAGGCCAGTTAATCGGATAGAGGAAGAAGACCTCACAAAGCAACTATCCAATGTCATCCGCGACAGCCCTGAAGTAATCACCATCTCTGACAATGAGGACTAATTTTTATAAAGAATATATTATATGCAAACAACCTTTCACTTTGTATACCCAGTTTCAAAGAAAAAAAAGAAGTTTTATTTTTAATTTTCATATGATATTATCATGCCCGCTGGTGGCTGCAATTTTTGCGTTTAAAATTTTCTTATTTTATGAACTCTAATTTTACTTTTCATTTGTTTACTAGGTTTGCCCATAAAATTTTTATATTGTGTTGTGATTTTCTCAGCACAAGGTGGCAAAACGGAAGATGTAGAGCTTAAGGCGCTAATCCTTGCTCGAGTCACATTTTTCCTCCTGATCGTGACTTCCCCCTTTGCTACAAAACTGGGGACAGTTTCAATCCGGCCGGGAAGGTGTGACAAAATATGCTCACCAAAAATTTATTCACCACCGTTAGCATGTGTTTTAAAACGCTATCGTAAAAATGCAAACATAAAAGGTTTCTAAAATTAGTTAAAAACTTTATCATCTTTTTAAACACTTTTTAAAACATAATTCACTAAATTTTTATATGTAAATTTTTAGTAGTTAGCTAACAGTAGGCAAATAAAAATCGTAGTGGCATTGGGAAGCGCATGTTTCAAATAAGGGGTCTCTTCTATTTGAGCGCTCCTAACACTGGCCCTACTGCGCCTTTACACGTTAAAAATTCAGCCCAATCCATGGGCAGGCGTACATACTAAGCTCTGTGTTCCCACATAGCGCGCATGTGACTAATTGCGCATGCACCTAATCCGTTTAGGGCTGGTTCATACTTATGACAAAACGTCAATTTTATAAAAGCCAAAACGTCCTTTGGACAAGCCAAAACGTCCTTTGGACTTTTTCCTTTGGACGAAGTATGAACGCTACTTAGAATTTGTCAAAATCCAAAGGGAAAAGTCCAAAGGACAAAAGTATGAATACGTTGTCCTTTGGATTTTGTCCTTTAGACTTTTTCCTTTGGACTTTTCCCTTTGGATTTTGTTCTTTGGACAAAGTCCAAAGGACAAAAGTCCATTGGACTTTGTCCAAAGGACGTTTTGTCAGAAGTATGAACCAGCCCTTAGTGGTTGGTAAATCTTTCCCACAGGCGGTTGACTCTTTGCTATGTTTGCATTGTAAAAACCTTATCAAAAGGTAAGGTTGTTTTTAATAAAACTTTATAAAGGCTCAGGCCTAAGTGACCTTCGGCCAGAAGAGGCCAGTGAGTGACGTGTTTGGGCTACTGCATAATTCAACAGCAACGACTTAAATGGGTAATATAACGATTGAATTGCGCATCCCAATGTCAGACCAATTTTACAAACTCCGTCTTTGATTATGTTGAGTAGAGCTTCGCTGCTCTCCCAATGGGTGGGTAAAAATGAGTCTTTTTCCTTTTACTAATAGCGCATAGAAGAGAATCTTTAAAGTTCCTTGCTAAATTTTTCTATCTTCCTTTCTAAATCAATTGCTACCGTCACCGCTTGCTTCTAGTTCATACTCGTTTCTATTTACTTAAAAACAATAAAAGTTTTGTCTAAAAATTGTTCTTTGTCAATTCTGTAAAAAAGCGTAAATCGCTTATTTATTCTTGTAAAACTTGTAATCCGTAACAAATAACAAATCTTATTTAAAATTAACATAAATAAATTATAAGTCAAAACATGTATAATTTTAGCTGCTCTATTTCTTTTAAACCCAACCTGCGCCAGCCACTTGGCCGCTCCGTCCATAACTAAAAGACCGTAAGGAATTTCTCAAGACTCAATCACCCTCGTCTTTTCTCCAGACCGTGAGAGTCTTGCTGTCTTCACGGGGCGCTTGACTGACCTCTTGTAGATGCGCGTTCAACACTGGATTGGCGCTACACAGGTAATGTTAAAAAGGGTACAATATTTTCAACAAAATTAAAAACTGAAACCGAAACAAATGGACTGTAAGTATAAATAATTTTTCCACATACTATGTGAGTATTAAAAGTTTATTTATTGAACGTATCAATATTGAAAAATTCATTTTTACAAAAACAAAATCGATTATAACTTCTAACTTCTAAATCTACTTCCAAATCTATTTCTAGATTTCATTGCCAAATATTAATATAATAAGTCTCTAAAAATACCAAATGTTTGTGAAGAACAGCAATAGTATTGTGAACGAATAGTGTTAAAAACACAAAGATTGTTAGCTGGACAAGAATCCGGAACATTTGGAACACATAATCTTGCATTTCCAGAAAGTCCGTCAATATAGGGTCTTTGACCGCTGGGGCATACTCCTAAATTAATGTTATAAATTAAACAAGCATCCAAGACTATTTAAACAGTTAAACTTACATTTGAGTACAAAATTTTATTTTTTTAATCGGATTAATATAAAGACAAAAAACACAGTGGATCCTCATTATTGGAACTTTTGTTTTTTGCGTTTGCATTAAATTTTTTTTATTTTCTCCTGTAAAATCTTTGGTAATAAAATAGTTTTGAATCTCTTACATACCTGTTTCTCCTGATCCGCAACATATATTGCGCCTTTTCAATTTATCCAACACACAGGTATATCCTGGTGGGCAGCTGTTGACGAGTCCAGCGGGACAAGTGCGAATTTGATTGCTGAGTGGGTCGATTAGAGCCAACTGACCGACTTCGCAGGCTTAAAAAACCCTCAAAGCTGCAACACCCTTTCTATTTAATATATAAAACACAAATGAAACTGCCGTTTAGCAATCTATAAAATTTCCTGAGTGTGAAGAACTTTAGTTGCATATGTCAAATGGAAGGCATTTGCTTGCGTGTATATAAGGAAGATTTACGTTTAAAAATTTATTCGTTAGAAAGTGTTGAGCGGAAAGATTATGGCAATTTTAAAAAATTCTATAGTGGTATATTGCTTTGGCTTTGCTTATTTTGGCCTATTGCTTATTTTGGCTAACATTGACATTTATTGGCTAACAGTAATCAAAGTTTTTAACTTTTATTTAGCTCACTCTTGTGACTTTTTTTGTTTTGTTTTGTTTCACAATTCTTTATCTTTTGATTCTATTTAACACCAGTAAAATATGAGTATTACAACGGACTTATTTACATCAAAACTTTTTTTAAAATAAATTTTACCTGCAGAGTTGCAATAAGACGCGCATTCATTCAAATTCTTAAAATTATTTGCATTTCCGCCGCATCCAAAAAAAGTAAAAACTTCGCAAGCCCCGATAACTGAATTATAAAAATATCGTTCTGTTCTGGTACCGCAGTCTTCACCTTGATCCCTGATTAGTGAGCAAACAGTGGTTTTCGTAGGACAGCACTGATTTGTTGTGCCTTGGTTCTAAAAATTTGGTTCAAAAACTTAAAAATCCATTAAACAAAATCGAGGTTTGTTTAAAATTGTTTTAAATTCAAAACAAAACGTTTAAAAATAATCCATACTTGTCCCCAGAGAAACCCTTGAATTCCGGTGCAAGTGTATCCATCTGGACATGGAGAAGTAACTGAGCAAGATGCATATTGACCATTTGGTTGCAACAATGGCTCGCCTTTTTCAGGACACCCTATTTTATTAATAAACTTATGCAATGTGCACATTTTACCATTAGGTTTGTATTAATTTTACCATCGGATTTTTATTCATATACAGTTTACATAGTGTACACACCTAACACATAAAAGTATATCTAACAGCGAGCGGTGAGTATTGGAATAACTTCATAATAGTTTGTTATAAATTAAAATTTGAACAACATTCAGGTTTTCAAAAGCGTTTCTACGTAATTTTAACCGAAGATTTGCGACCGGATGATTCAGAAAGTCTTATTTCTTGAGAAAATAAATAAAAATATATGCTAGTGATGAAATGAAATAAAAGTGCAGCAATAATCCTGG
>JASAMX010001776.1:0-22154 GCA_030248175.1 Microlaimidae sp. YZB2_3 | reverse complement strand
TTTATTGCTATAGTTTATTGATATTCTTGTTCTTGTTACTGCCTTGTTTTGAACTAAATAAAATTCAAAAACTAAATTTGTTAGTTGTTTGTTATTATTGGAAAAATTCATGAGGGTTTATTTATAATATAAAGACCCATTAATATTTTAACAAAAACTGGTTAGTTGTTTTGTTTGTTTGTTAGTTTAGAAAAAACTTGTAAACCCCCGCCAGCTGAGACGTTTTTAGCAAACTCTGTTTACTAATGTTTCGCTGGGTTCATTACTCTGATCCAAGAGTCAGTTCTAAAGGCAATCGCTCAAAAAACCCATAAGGTTTAATTATGATATGTTGGCCCATCATATTTTCATTATTTTAAGAAAACAGTTGCTGGTGATGAATCGCACAAACAAGAATTGTTCAGAAGAGGTGCGATTCATCAGCATCCGCAAGTGAAAAAATAGAAAAATAGACCAGGATGAGAGCTAAATAAGGGTTTATGAAGACCCATCAGTGCGACTCATTAGTATTGTAACAAACCATTTTATGATATGTTAAATAATTTAAGTATTTGGTGGTCTGTTTTTTGTTAAAATAACACTATTATTAATTAATTAGGGCTATTTTACACAAAAATGAATTATGAATATAATTAAACTCTGAGTCACCAGATCCGATCCAGTAAAATATCCAATCCGGCTGGATCAGTTTTTATCCACATCTGATCCGCCTGGATCTGGAAATCCTGATCCAGTCGGCCCTACATATAACTGAGTTAAAACCTTAGTTTTTAAATGGCGGCGGTTTGGGGACTATTTGGTGGCAGTTTGGCGGCAGATTCGGCGGCAGATTTGGCGGCGCACATCCAACACGTTTAATGATAAATTAAAAAAAGAACTCTTGAAAAATCCAGTGTTTTAAAAGTAATCAAAATATTTCATGCTGATGCTACAGTAAAAAACACAAGTATACTTTTCTAAAAGCACATTTATAAGGTTTAGAATGATGTAATTTTTATATTATTAAAAATTATTAAGTATTAAGTAAATTATTAAAAATTAAAAATCTATTCAGATGAAAATAAATTTTTTGTGATTTTCGTTAGACATGACCCGCCATGTGTATATAAATTATAGTATTTTTTCTTATTTCATTCAAAAGACTAATTTAAAGAATTTTTGAACACGCCTTAAAGGGTTGTCCTCGGGAAGAATTACGAACGCTTCTTTAAATACTGTCCAAAAGACAGTAAAAAGTGTAGAAAACTGTTCAAAACGTAAATTCGAAATGATGTTCAACTTTGTTTTGGCTGTCCAAAGGACACCTTTGAATTTTTCATAAGACAATACTAGATTTCCAAAGGACAACTTTGTATTGTCCAATAGACAACTTTGGATTGTCTAAAGAATAACTTTGAATTGTTCAAAGGGGACAACTTTTAATTGTTCAAAAGACAATTTTGAATTCTCTGAAGAACAACATTGGCTTGTCAAAAACTATCTTTTCGACAATTTGGAAAAAGTATGAACATATTTGGCATTGCCCAAAGGACACATTTGAAATGTCTAAAAGACAGTATTAGCATGTCAAAAATTATCCTCTGGACAAGTTGAAAAAGTAAGAACATAACTAAAAATTCCCTTTGAAGTTTCTTCGTTGAGTTTTCCCCCTCTTGGATTTGTCCTTTGTGCTGTTTTTAGCTTAAGTTTAAGTTTAAAAGTTTATTCTAGCAAACCAAAAAGACACAATATTATCATTTTTACAACAATGTAAATTGATAACGGTTGCAAAACAAACAAACAAAACACACACACACAAACCTGATTTAAATTACTAGAATATGGTTTTAAGGCTTGCTTACAAGAACTAAGATAAACCACTTGTTAACGATTTCATAAAACTGAAATAAAAAGTGGCTGTAACTTAAAACTTAGACAAATTGTTCCATGTATTAAAGATAAGAAGTTTTATTGCACACGTCACAAATATGACAATATTGTACAATATTTACAAAACAAAAGAAGGATACTTACTACTCCATTGCAAAAATAAAACTTTCGAGCATTCATTCTATTTTTTGAACCTTTAATTTAAATATATGACCTCTTGTGGGATTTAAGTTGGACCTAAAAATATTATTTGGATCTAGCATTGAAAATACCTTCACTATTTTGTAAGATTTCGAAAAATCAACAATTTTGCGGCGTTCTTGTAATGATAGTATTTTAAAATATTTAAATATTTTTTTATAAATTTTGTAACTAATGCCACATCTTTTAAACAGTCTTCTAGTAAAGTTACGTCGTACTCTTTCAATCAATGTCTTGTTTCAAGCACTTGTTTCACTTTTATTAAAACCTTAACAGATATACCAATCACGAAGGATTCAATCCAGTTTAGAAATTTTCCTGTTACCCCATATTTTTCTAATATGTACAATTTAATGATTTATGCTTTTGATGGGATACCGTATCAAAAGCTTTAGTGAAATCCAAATAAACTATATCCACAGACCTATCACATATTTTGAGGAACTAAAGTCCATTTATTTAAAGATTCAAGAAGTTGAGCTATTTGGGAACGTACAGACTGAAAACCATGCTGCGACCTTGACAAAACTCCATCAAAAAAGCTAAAAGTTTATCTTTAACTAATCATTCCATAATTTTGCATCAGTAAGATCTGAGCAATACTGGTCTACAATTTTGCTTAAGAAATTTTGACCCTTTTTTAAAAAGAGGTACAACAAAAGTATTAGCGAATCGAACGGTAAGTTTGATGTATTAAAACATTAAACTATCCTTTTGAACTATACTTTGGATGAAGTATGAACAAAAATTGTTTTTTGGACATTGTCCTTTGAACACTTTAGACAAAGTATGAATTAGGCTATATTAGTATTAGTTAATTGAATTAAAATTTTAAGTTAAAACAAATCAGCGTTTGTTAGATGTTTTTTTTCTATTTCACAACTTTCATTAATTAAATTTCTTATATTATAACAGGTTATATCATATGCATTCCTTTAATGGAGCGTTTGGGAAGAAAACCAACTTTGGTAATTTTTTACGTAAGTGGAGGATTGTGTTGTATTATTAGCGGATTCATACCTGAAAGTAAGTTTTTCTCTTCGAATTTTACCTTTTCTTAATCTAAATTTTATAATTAACTATTCAATTTTTATGTTTTTTTTAAACAATTTATTAGCGATTAAAGAATTGCCAAATTTATGCATTTAAATCTATTGAAATAATAAAAAAATTTACAGGGCTTATCTATCTAAAATCACCAGGCGTGTTGCAGCAACGCCTGCTATAATTTTTGTTTAGAAAATATAATGCACTGATAAAAAAATTTAAGTAATTATTTCAGGCTAAATATAAAAACATAATAAAATATAAAATCTATTCGTTTATCAACCAATTTGCCATCTACCTTAAAAAACAAACAAACTATAAAGAACGAGTATTTAAAATAAATCCCAATCGTTAATAGTGGAAGCATTTGAATAAAACATTCTAGAAAGTAATTTTTAGATTTCGTTAAATTCCTACCAGTAATAAGTAATGCGAATATTCATCCAAAAAACAAGTTGGCTTGATGTTGGTTTGTTTTCTGTTTTTTCTGTGCTGTGTTTTATACAGTTATCTTAATAATTTTAAACTATAAATCAATTTTTTAGATTAAAAACTAGTTAAATAAAGAATTTTAGTTCTGTTAAATTTATAAACAAATATTTGTAATTTACTTCAGTTAAACGGAAGAAACGAAAAGTGATTATAATCAAACACCATCATTTTTGAACAAAGTGCTTTCTGCATAATATGAATAGTGAATTTACATTCGTATAGTCATATTTTGACAGATTTTTATAAACTCCTGTCGTTTCTCAATTTTTACAGAATATTTGGGTAGTTTCATGGTAAAAAACCGAGCAAAAACCAGCTAATTTTTTTCGATTTTTACAGAATATATGGGTAATTTTACGGTAAAAAACCGAGCAAAACCAGCGAATTTAGACATCAAATGTAAAAAAAATTTAAGAATTAGCAGCATTCGAAATTTATACACATAATAATTTGGTTTTTATGTTTAATCAATGTTGCACAAATTACGACTGTTTTTGGAAGCCAAAAAATTTTACAAAATTTATTGTTTTTGTAGCAATGGTTATATTTTAATGAAATTTAATATTTATAGGTAAAAAAAAAACATTTATCATTCCCACACTTAGGCTGTGATTTATTTTTCTATTTATATTTTCTGAACAGTTAATCAACCACGTCTGGTTTGCCTTCAATCAAGTTTCAGAATGATTTTGATCCTCACAAATTAAATAATTTACGTGAAAAAATTTCTAAAATAGCTTAAAACGTGTCAATCAGGAATGTTTATCGACTTAGTCACTTACTCGAGTCAGCGGTGGTAGATTTTCCTACCTCAAGGGTAGAGACTAGAGATAATGAAATTATTTTCATGACAAGCATGAAAAGAGACAATACCAATAATTTTCAAGAATTCATCATTACCGATTGTAGCATTAAACGCTCTGATTGTGACACTTGCGGTACTTGGAAAGATGTGTATGGCCGCCACATTTGCAGTAATCTATAATTACTCAGCTGAAATTTACCCCACAGTCGTAAGGAATTCAGGCACTGGGTTTAGTTCGGTATGCGCAAGAGTTGGATCTATTTTGGCACCACAAATTCACCTTCTGGTAATCCTTTTAAGCCTGGATCATACTTTATCCAAAGTGTCTGAAGAACAAAATCCAAGGGATAGTTTGATAGACCAAAGAGCAGCCCAAAGGACAAAGTTCATAGGGAAAATCCAATGGATAGTCCATAACATAAAATTCCATAACATAAAAACTATAACATAAAAACAAGATAGTCCATAACATAAAAACCAAACCATAAAACACCAAAGATCAAAGTCCAATCGACATTTTGAACAAGCCAAAATTGACCTTTGGACAATCCTAAACTGTTCCTTGGAAAGCCATAGCAAAATTGTGTTGTGCAAAAAGTTTTAAGCACTTTGCACTGTCCTTTGGACATTTTGGACAGTGTTCAACGAAGCGTTTGTGCTTCGTTCAAAAAACAACCTTTTGAAATTGTCCGAAGGACATCTTTGAATTGTCCAAAGGACAACTTTGGCTTTTCCAAAAGTTTTTTGGACTTGTTCTTTAGATGAAGTATGAACATTTTTAAAAATTTCCATTAGACTTTGTATTTTGATTATTTTACTTTAAGTTTTGTTTACTTGACTTTGGACACTTTGGAGGAAATATGAACCAGCATTTATAGTGTTTTTTGAAACTTTATAATATAAATTATTTGAGTCAACAAATCAAAAAAGTACTGCACTGTAAACCAAAGACAGTTTTAAAAAACGAAATTATCAAAATCATAAACAGAAGTGTAAGTTTTAGTGTAATATTAGAGTTTTATGAAATGTGTTGTAAATTAATTTTTTACATTAACGGTGTGATTTTTTAAATATCTAATGTGGAATTTATATAATTGATATTATGTCAGGAAATCCTATAGTATTTTTAAAATTATTTATGGGAGATTCACGATGATGATAATACATGGCGTTTCATACCTACAGGGTGCTTATGTTACCGATTGGCTACCAATTGTGATTTATGGATCTTTTGGTCTATCAGCTGGTGCCTTAACTATGTTTTTACCAGAAACAAAAGGGAAAGAATTGCCAGAAACAATTGAAGATGGAGTCAATTTTTCTAAGTAATATTTACAACAAAAGTAAAAATTTAAGTTAAAATGTAAAGTTTAAAGGAAACCCTGCAGCTCACTGGCATAATGCTTGCATGACGTCTGGAAATCGCAGATTGATTTCCAGACAAATTTGACCAATTGTCCCTTATTTCGTGTACTCAGTGCTATATAAAACACGCAGCATCAATTTAAAAAATCATTTTTTCATTAACAAAATAATGTTGACTTAACCAAATATGTTGACGCAACCTATTTGCTTTTAAAAAATTTTTAAAAAAATTTATTTGGTTTTTATTTCGAATTATTTTTATCTGGAACCTAAAAAGGTTTTAGGAGTTGAGATATCATCCCTAACTAAACTGTCTATTTTTTGCTGAAAAAATGGAGAGTTTAGTTTTCACAATTGCCGGGTTTAGTATTTGCGCGTTTAACGTGCGTGAAGGTAATATCAATAACATTACTAACGTATGTGATAGTGTTATTAACAATGCTAATAAAAACACGCTGATAACCAATAACTATGGTTTTCTGACTGTAAACAACAATAGTGATCCTTTTATTCCAGCAAATGATGAAACAAATTTTAAGACTGTTTATATGCCACAAATCAATATCTTAACTTGCAGACAGATTAATAATAAATTTTACCTTACTAATTATTGTACTAATCTACATTTTTACTGAATATTAATAATACATATAATTTTAAAACTAAAAATATTGTATGCACTTTAACAAATAAAATGTAGAATTCCATATGTCGGGTAACCCAAGAAATCCTTAGAAAGAAATCTGCGGTAGATATGGAGTCAAACTTTTTGTCTTCAATCTTGAAGATTTTTTATTTGAAAACCTTACCCCTGCCCCCACTAGCTTACAGAAATTTTTTTATGAAAATATTTACAGTGGTTCAGGAGATATGACGCCCCCTTCCCCAAAAAAGCATTTTTTTTTCAATAATTCTGTACTTTAAAAATTGTTCAATAGACTAGTTCTGAATAAGCATTTTTAGTGTAGGAAGAGAGTACAATGACAACTCGCATCAATCATATGTAGGGGGAAAATTTAGAAACAGCGAGCGACTAGTACATTTTACGGTTTTAAATATTTCAAATATTTATTGGTTTTTTCTTCATAATTTCTTAAATATTTTTTAATATTACAAAAGCAAAAGCAGTTTTTGAGAATTTTTAGTTTTTTGCCGCTTCGGTGTTGTTAGGTACGGCACGCTACCTGCTGGCGAAAAATCGCTTTTCCCCTTCACCCTATAATGTTTAATTAAAGAAAATGCTTCTATTTAAAAGTTTGGAATGGACTTTTTAAAATTAAAATTTAAATTTTGAATAGTTCTAGAATCAAACATTAAAAAAACCTTTGTAGGTTTGGGATTAGTTTCAAAGCACAAATTTCAACTTTATTTTTGCTAATTTGAAATCATTGTTCACAAAAATACGATTTTAGTGATGATTTCTAACTATTGTGATGTTAAATAAAAAAACCCTAATTTTTTTGTACTGAAATTAGAGGTTATGAAAGTGGTGTGTTTTTTGTAAGGTTTACTAAAGACTAAGAAAATGTTTTTTTTTTTTTTTTTGTCTTTGTGTAAAGCTTTCGACTAGTCTATAAGAAAAGCTTCTAAGTAAAATTGCACCAAAGAAAGCGGCTATGCACTAAAGAAAGCGGCTAAGTTTTGATTGACTTTAAGTAAGAATTTTGAAAAAAAAACTTTTTTGGGAGGGGGGTTTCTCTGCCTGTTTTTTTAAAAATTTCTGTGCTGTGGGGGGGGGTAGGTTTTAATAAAAAATTTAGATTGAAGAAAAAAGTTTGTTCGTTTCTTTTAAAAGGATTCTCGGGTTATCTAAATATGTGAATATCTATATATATATATATATATATCATATATATATATATATATATAATATATGTATATAACATTCACATCAATCAAAACTTAGACTCTTAAGGCACTATTAGTGATATTGGATTAATTTCTCATGAGCTGAAGATAAATTCTATGGGTGAAATGTGGTGTTTCTCGTTTGAGAAATATAGGGGATTGGCGTGATTTGTGTTTTTTTTTTTCTTTTTATTTTTTTTTTTTGGGTGTTTTGTGTTTGTCTTTTGTAGTGTCTTTTCTTTAGAGGATTGAAAAAATAAATTTGAATCGTTTTTCTTGTTCTTTTTTACTTATCTAATAAATTGCTATGTTTATATGAAAGTAAATATCTACTTGTCTTTTCTGTACAAGAGGGGTACAAAAAAATAAATTTGAAAAAATCTTTTTTTTTTTTGTTTACTTCTTAATAAATTGGGTTTTTTTGCTTTTAGTTGTGAATATTTGCTTTTTTTTTTTGTGAATAGTTGAATCTCTAATGTTTTTTGTGTGTTTCATTGAAATAAGTTGATTTGTTGACTTCAGGTTTTTTTTGTTTCTTCTGCTTTCTTTATTTTTTTTAAAAAGTTCTTGGATAGGTTTTCTTTTTTAACTGTAAGTGGGGCGGGTGTCTAAGGGAGAGGCTAAGTCTAAACTGCTTTTGCTTTTGTTTTAAAAATATTTAGAAATTATGAAGAAAAAAAATAATATTTGAATTTAAACGTAAATGTGTGGCTGTTTCATTTTTGTTGTGTTTTCTTGTCTTTAAATGCTTTTGCTGTCTTTGTTTTCTGATTTTGAAAAAAATGTTTTTGGGGGGGGGGTTTGGGTGTGTTTTTAAAAAATTTTGTGTTTGGGGGGTGGTTTTGTAAAAAATCTTAATTGAAGAAAAGTTTGTTCGGTTCTGGTTTCTTGGGTTGTTTTTTTGTTAGTGCTTTTTTAGTTTTAAAATATTTATATTTAAAATATTATAATCATAATTTGGTACTTTTTTGTTGGTTGATATTGATTTGTGGGGTTTTTTTGTGAATAAAAGATTATTGTGAAAGTTTTTTTTTTTTTTATTGATAACTTGTCGTAAAATAAAGTTAAGATTACTTAGCCACTTAAACGAGCAAATATAGAAATCATACTAAAAATCGTATTTGTGAAAATGTGAAAAAATAAAGTTGAAATTGTGCTTGAAACTAATGACTAAGGTTTTTATGTTTGATTAAACTATAAAAATTAAATTTATTTTAAAAAGTTTTAAATTTTTTTTAAAAATTAAAAATAAAAAGCGTTTAAAATCTAAAAAGTTTCTTTGTAATTTAAAAATTTAAGAAATTATGAAGAAAAAGAAATATTAGAAAAACCGAAAATGGAAAACTAAACTCTATTTTTAGAAAAAAAATAAAGTTTGGCTAGGGATGATATCTCTCTCTCTTTTTTAGGTTCATAAAAATAATTTAGAAGTTTTAAAAAAATACTTTTTTTAAAATTTTTTTTAAAAACAATAGGTTGGTCGTTTTGGTTGGTGTTTCTGTTTTTTTTTAATTAATTGTGTTTTATGTATTGGAAATAAGGGAATTGGATTGTCTGGAATTCTGGTTTTGGCGTATGGTTTTGGTGGTGGTTTTTTGCTTTTTTTTTCTTATTTTGTTTTGTAGAAAAATTTTTAGAAAAATTGCTTCTTTTGTTTTGGTTTTTTGTTTTGTAATTTGGGCTGATAGAAAGATTAATAATTGGTGTGGTATAAGCGGGGAAAAATTTGAAAACGCGGGGCTTTTTTTTCTGTATCTTAAAAGGGTGGGTAGTGTGCTTTTTTTTTTTGTTTTTTTTTTTTTTTTTGTTTTTTTTTTTTTTGTGTGTTTTTTTGTTTGTGTGAATGTTTTTACTGGTGTTGTTTTGATGGGTTTTGTTGGGGTTTGGGTGGTTTTTTTTTTTATTTTTTTTAAATAGATATTGTTTGTGTTGTGGGTTTGTTATATAGAAAAATTGGTTAAAATTCGTTACTCGTTAGCTTCTCTTTTTAAATCCGCCCATAAAAAAGTAATTGTAAATGGGGTACACTGTAGGCTGACGGACACTATAACTAGCGGTAAATTTGTAATTTTGTTTTTCTTTTTCTATTTTATATATTAAAAAAATATAATTATATGGTGGGGGTGGTGTTGGCTTTTTTTAGATGTAGATTTAATTTTGGTTTAAGATTGGTGTTTTTTTTTTTTTTTTAATTTTTATAAGTTGATTTGGGGGTAGGGGTATTTAGAGAGCGTGTCTGGAGCGTGCTTATAATTAGATGTGGTATTTTGTTTTTTTTTTCTTTTTTTTTTTTTTTAAAATTGTGTGTGGATATTATAAATTGTTTGGGCTAATTTTTTTTTGCTTTTTTTTTTTAAATGTTGGTGAAAATGGAATGGGAAAAGGAGGGGGGTTTTGTGGGTTGGAGCGGAAGGGTGAGAAATATAGAGATGGTTTGTGGTGTTTAGGAATTTGGTTTGGGGTGTTGGTGGAATTTTATGTAATTGTTTTTTTTGTGTTTTGGGTGTGGGTTGTTTTTTGGTTTGTGAATGTTTTGGGGGTTAGAATTTAGGGGTGTTTTTTTTGTTTTTTGGTATCTTGAAAAAAGGGGTTTGGGTTGTAGTTGTGTGGTGTGGGTGGTTTCTGGAAAATGGTGTGTTTGTTGTGTGTTGGTTTTGTGGTAAATTTTTGTTTGGGTGGTGAAACTGTATGTTTTTGTGTTTGTTTGGGGGGGAAAACGTTTTTTGTCTTTTTGAGTTTTGGGGTTTTGTTTATTTTGGTGAAAATATAAGATGTTGGGTTTTTGGAGAGAGATGGTTTGTAATGTGTTTTTGGTATATAGATTTGTTATTAATTTTAGAGTTTGTTTGGGGAAGATGTTATTGTTGTTGGGTTGTGGATTGTTTAAATGGTTTTTTGGGGTTTTTTTTTTTTTTTTTGTTGGTGTTGGGTTTTTTTTTTTTTTGTTTTTTTTTTTTTTGTAAAAATATTCTAATGTTCGTTGTTGGTTTGAAAAATGTGATTTATTTATTTGATGGGTTGTATTGGTTGGTTTTTGGTGGTTTTCTTGTTTCCTTTTGTTTTTTGTTTTGATGGTGATGAGGAATTGAGTATATTGTGGGTTTTCATTTGCTGGAATAAAAGGATACTATTGTTTACAGAAAAAATAAAGATTGGTTATCAGCGTGTTTTATTAGCATTGTTAATAACACTATCACAAACGTTAGTAATGTTATTGATATTACCCTTCACGCACGTTAAACGCGCAAATACTAAACCCGGCAATTGAAAACTAAACTCTCCATTTTTTCAGTAAAAAAAGACAGTTTAGTTAGGGATTATATCTCAACTCCTAAAACCTTTTTAGGTTCCAGGATAAAAATAATTCGAAATAAAAACCAAATAAATTTTTTTAAAAATTTAAAGCAAATAGGTTGCGTCAACATATTTGGTTAAGTCAACATTATTTTGTTAATGAAAAAATGATTTTTTAAAATGATGCTGCGTGTTTTATATAGCACTGAGTACACGAAATAAGGGACAATTGGTCAAATTTGTCTGGAAATCAATCTGCGATTTCCAGACGTCATGCAAGCATTATGCCAGTGATTTCCTGGGTTTCCTTTAAACTTTACATTTTAACTTAAATTTTTACTTTTGTTGTAAATATTACTTAGAAAAATTGACTCCATCTTCAATTGTTTCTGGCAATTCTTTCCCTTTTGTTTCTGGTAAAAACATAGTTAAGGCACCAGCTGATAGACCAAAAGATCCATAAATCACAATTGGTAGCCAATCGGTAACATAAGCACCCTGTAGGTATGAAACGCCATGTATTATCATCATCGTGAATCTCCCATAAATAATTTTAAAAATACTATAGGATTTCCTGACATAATATCAATTATATAAATTCCACATTAAATATTAAAAAAATCACACCGTTAATGTAAAAAATTAATTTACAACACATTTCGGGATAAAATAAAACTCTAATATTAAAATAAAACTTAGGTTACCAATTATTATTATTTGCATCTGTTTATGATTTTGATAAGTTTTTTTTTACACCTGATAAATTATTTTTAAAACTAATTACAGTGTTCTTTGGTTTACAGTGCAGTACTTTTTTGATTTGTTGACTCAAATAATTTATATTATAAAGTTTCAAAAAACACTATAAAGGCTGGTTCATATTTCCTCCAAAGTGTCCAAAGTCAAGTAAACAAAACTTAAAGTAAAATAATCAAAATACAAAGTCTAATGAAAATTTTTAAAAATGTTCATACTTCATCTAAAGAACAAGTCCAAAAACTTTTGGAAAAGCCAAAGTTGTCCTTTGGACAATTCCAAAGATGCCTTCAGACAATTTCAAAAGGTTGTTTTTTGAACAAAAACAGACGCTTCGTGAACACTGTCCAAAATCCAAAGGACAGCAAAGTGCTTAACTTTTTGCACAACACAATTTTTCTATGGCTTTCCAAGGAACAGTTTAGGATTGCCAAAGGTCAATGCTTGTTCAAAATGTCATTGGATTTTGTCTGGTGTTTTATGGTTTGGTTTTTATGTTATGGACTATCTTGTTTTTATGTTATAGTTTTTATGTTATAATTTTATGTTATGGACTACTCCATTGGATTTTCCCTATGAACTTTGTCCTTTGGGCTGCTCTTTTGTCTATCAAACTATCCTTTGGATTTTGTTCTTCAGACACTTTGGATAAAGTATGATACAGGCTTAAAAGATTACCAGAAGTGATGTCGTGCCAAAATAGATCCAACTCTTGCGCATCCGACCGTCCAACCCTGTGGGGTAAATTTCAGCTGAGTAGATTTCTGCAAATGTGGCGGCCAACACATCTTATACGCAATGTGAGATGCTACAATCAGTAATAATAAATTATCTAAAAATTATTGGTATTTTATATTTTCATGCTTTTCATGAAAATAATTTAATTATCCAGTCTCTACCCTTAGGAAAATCTACCACCGCTGACTGGAGTAGTGACTAAGTCAAACACACGTTTAGTTAGAAATTTTTTTACATAAATATTAATTTGTGAGGATCAAAATCATTCTGAAACTTGATTGAAGGCAAACCAGACGTGGTTGGTTAACTGTTCAGAAAATATAAATAGAAAAATAAATCACAGCCTAAGTGTGGGAATGATAAATGTTTTTTTTACCTATAAATATTAAATTTCATTAAAATATAACCATTGCTACAAAAACAATAAATTTTGTAAAATTTTTTGGCTTCCAAAAACAGTCGTAATTTGTGCAACATTGATTAAACATAAAAACCAAATTATTATGTGTATAAATTTCGAATGCTGCTAATTCTTAAGTTTTTTTTACATTTTATGTCTAAATTCGCTGGTTTTGCTCGGTTTTTTACCATAAAATTACCCATATATTCTGTAAAAATCGAAAAAAATTCGCTGGTTTTTGCTCGGTTTTTTACCATAAAACTACCCAAATATTCTGTAAAAATTGAGAAACGACAGGAGTTTATAAAAATCTGTCAAAATATGACTATACGAATGTAAATTCACTATTCATATTATGCAGAAAGCACTTTGTTCAAAAATGATGGTGTTTGATTATAATCACTTTTCGTTTCTTCCGTTTAACTGAAGTAAATTACAAATATTTGTTTATAAATTTAACAGAACTAAAATTCTTTATTTAACTAGTTTTTAATCTAAAAAATTGATTTATAGTTTAAAATTATTAAGATAACTGTATAAAACACAACACAGAAAAAACAGAAAACAAACCAACACCAAGCCAACTTGTTTTTTGGATGAATATTCGCATTACTTATTACTGGTAGGAATTTAACGAAATCTAAAAATTACTTTCTAGCATGTTTTATTCAAATGCTTCCACTATTAACGATTGGGATTTATTTTAAATACTCGTTCTTTATAGTTTGTTTGTTTTTTAAGGTAGATGGCAAATTGGTTGATAAACGAATAGATTTTATATTTTATTATGTTTTTATATTTAGCCTGAAATAATTACTTAAATTTTTTCATCAGTGCATTATATTTTCTAAACAAAAATTATAGCAGGCGTTGCTGCAACACGCCTGGTGATTTTAGATAGATAAGTCCTGTAAATTTTTTTATTATTTCAATAGATTTAAATGCATAAATTTGGCAATTCTTTAATCGCTAATAAAATTGTTTAAAAAAGCATAAAAATTGAATAGTTAATTATAAAATTTAGATTAAGAAAAAGGTAAAATTCGAAGAGAAAAACTTACTTTCAGGTATGAATCCGCTAATAATACAACACAATCCTCCACTTACGTAAAAAATTACCAAAGTTGGTTTTCTTCCCAAACGCTCCATTAAAGGAATGCATATGATATAACCTGTTATAATATAAGAAATTTAATTAATGAAAGTTGTGAAATAGAAAAAAACATCTACCAAACGCTGATTTGATTTAACTTAAAATTTTAATCCAATTAACTAATACTAATATAGCCTAATTCATACTTTGTCTAAAGTGTTCAAAGGACAATGTCCAAAAAACAATTTTTGTTCATACTTCATCCAAAGTATAGTTCAAAAGGATAGTTTAATGTTTTAATACATCAAAGTTACCGTTCGATTAATACTTTTTGTTGTACCTCTTTTTAAAAAAGGGTCAAAATTTCTTAAGCAAAATTGTAGACCAGTATTGCTCAGATCTTACTGATGCAAAATTATGGAATGATTAGTTAAAGATAAACTTTTAGCTTTTTTGATGGAGTTTTGTCAAGGTCGCAGCATGGTTTTCAGTCTGTACGTTCCCAAATAGCTCAACTTCTTGAATCTTTAAATAAATGGACTTTAGTTCCTCAAAATATGTGATAGGTCTGTGGATATAGTTTATTTGAATTTCACTAAAGCTTTTGATACGGTATCCCATCAAAAGCATAAATCATTAAATTGTACATATTAGAAAAATATGGGGTAACAGGAAAATTTCTAAACTGTATTGAATCCTTCGTGATTGGTATATCTGTTAAGGTTTTAATAAAAGTGAAACACGTGCTTGAAACAAGACATTGATTGAAAGAGTACGACGTAACTTTACTAGAAGACTGTTTGAAAGATGTGGCATTAGTTACAAAATTTATAAAAAAATATTTAAATATTTTAAAATACTATCATTACAAGAACGCCGCAAAATTGTTGATTTTTCGAAATCTTACAAAATAGTGAAGATAATTTCAATGCTAGATCCAAATAATATTTTTAGGTTCAACTTAAATCCCACAAGAGGTCATATATTTAAATTAAAGGTTCAAAAAATACAATGAATGCTCGAAAGTTTTATTTTTGCAATGGAGTAGTAAGTATCCTTCTTTTGTTTTGTAAATATTGTACAATATTGTCATATTTGTGACGTGTGCAATAAAACTTCTTATCTTTAATACATGGAACAATTTGTCTAAGTTTTAAGTTACAGCCACTTTTTATTTCAGTTTTATGAAATCGTTAACAAGTGGTTTATCTTAGTTCTTGTAAGCAAGCCTTAAAACCATATTCTAGTAATTTAAATCAGGTTTGTGTGTGTGTGTTTTGTTTGTTTGTTTTGCAACCGTTATCAATTTACATTGTTGTAAAAATGATAATATTGTGTCTTTTTGGTTTGCTAGAATAAACTTTTAAACTTAAACTTAAACTAAAAACAACACAAAGGACAAATCCAAAAGGGGGAAAACTCAACGAAGAAACTTCAAAGGGAATTTTTAATTATGTTCTTACTTTTTTCAACTTGTCCAGAGGATAATTTTTGACATGCTAATACTGTCTTTTAGACATTTCAAATGTGTCCTTTGGGCAATGCCAAATATGTTCATACTTTTTCCAAATTGTCGAAAAGATAGTTTTTGACAAGCCAATGTTGTTCTTCAGAGAATTCAAAATTGTCTTTTGAACAATTAAAAGTTGTCCTTTGAACAATCCAAAGTTCTCCTTTAGACAATCCAAAGTTGTCTATTGGACAATACAAAGTTGTCCTTTGAAAATCTAATATTGTCTTATGAAAAATTCAAAGGTGTACTTTGGACAGCCAAAACAAAGTTGAAATATTTCAATTTACGTTTTGAACAGTTTTCTACACTTTGTACTGTTTTTGGACAGTATTTAAAGAATCGTTCGTAATTCTTCCCGAGGACAACCCTTTAAGGCGTGTTTAAAAATTCTTTAAATTAGTCTTTTGAATGAAATAAGAAAATACATAATTTATATATCTACATCGCAGGTCATGTCTAACGAAAATCACAAAACATTTATTTTCATCTTAATAGATTTTTAATTTTTAATAATTTACTTAATACTTAATAATTTTTAATAATATAAAAATTACATCATTCTAAACCTTATAAATGTGCTTTTAGAAAAGTATACTTGTGTTTTTTACTGTAGCATCAGCATGAAATATTTTGATTACTTTTAAAACACTGGATTTTTCAAGAGTTCTTTTTTTAATTTATTGTTAAACGTGTTGGATGTGCGCCGCCAAATCTGCCGCCGAATCTGCCGCCAAACTGCCACCAAATAGTCCCCAAACCGCCGCCATTTAAAAACTAAGGTTTTAACTCAGTTATATGTAGGGCCGACTGGATCAGGATTTCCAGATCCAGGCGGATCAGATCGGATCAAAACTAGATCCAGCCGGATCGGATATTTTACCGGATCGGATCTGGTGACTCGGAGTTTAATTATATTCATAATTCATTTTTGTGTAAAATAGCCCTAATTAATTAATAATAGTGTTATTTTAACAAAAAACAGACCACCAAATACTTAAATTATTTAACATAACATAAAATATTTTGTTACAATACTAATGAGTCGCACTGATGGGTCTTCATAAACCCTTATTTAGCTCTCATCATGGTCTATTTTTCTATTTTGTCACTTGCTGATGCTGATGAATCGCACCTCCTCCAAACAATTCTTGTTTGTGCGATTCATCATCAGCAACTGTTTTCTTAAAATAATGAAAATATGATGGGCCATCATATCATAATTAAACCTTATGAGTTTTTTGAGCGATTGCCTTTAGAGCTGACTCTTGGATCAGAGTAATGAACCCAGCGAAACATTAGCAAACAGAGTTTGCTAAAAACGTCTCAGCTGGCGGGGGCTTATGAGTTTTTTCAAAACTAACAAACAAACAAAACAACTAACCAGTTTTTGTTAAAATATTAATGGGTCTTTATATTATAAATAAACCCTTATGAATTTTTCCAATAATAACAAACAACTAACAAATTTAGTTTTTGAATTTTATTTAGTTCAAAACAAGGCAGTAACAAGAACAAGAATATCAATAAACTATAGCAATAAACTATAACAATAAACTATAACAATAAACTATAACAATAAACTATAACAATAAACTATAACAATAAACTATAACAATAAACGATAACAATAAACAATAACAATAAACATTTGTGTTGTATCATTTAGTTTCTACTTATTTATATTTTTTATAGCACCAAAAAACTACTTATTTATACTACTTCTACTTATTTATATTTTTTTGTTGAACCTCTTTTATACTCTTTAACATTGGCTGGCAAACAAAGTTGACAAATAGCATATGTTTCATCTGAAGATTTAACAGCAAAATGTCTCCAAATACTAACAACACTGCCATCTGCCATTGCCATATTTTAATATAACTAACTAAATGTACATTCACTTTAAAAATCTAACATAAAAATGCAAAAAAAGTCAATTTTATTTGATGTTTAGTCCATTTCATTGGTTGACCATGTATTAATGTTTAAACTAAGGACTTCTTGATAAAGGGATAGACTTCTTGATAAAAGGAAGTGCGACTCATCAGCAAGGTTCTGCTGCACAAATAGTATTAAAGCAATGTTTAACAAAAAAAGCAAAAAATTATAATAATTGTCATTGACACGGAAAAAATCCGGCATTTACCAGATCTGAAAAAAAATCTGGTCGGATCGGATTGAAAAAAGGCAAGATCTGCCAGATCGCCAGGGCAGATCGGATATCGGGTTGGGCCCTAGTTATATGTAATTAAATTACGTTAATCTCATGTTAACATCTTTAAAGAATTTTTTATAGTGCAAAAAACTGTAAATCTTTTTTTATTCTACAAAAAAATTGAAAACAAAACTAAGTTGTTTTTCGTCACGGAGATCTCCTTTTTAGAAAGTAGCTGAGCAGACTATAGCCTATTGCGCCGTGGGGCATTTTGCTCCAGCAGCATAGCTATCTATATAAAAGCAGTTACCAATTTTCAGCGCGCGCCGCGCGAACTTTTCAGCGCACAATATAGGCTAACTTGGTTTTACTGGACTTTTTTACACGACTTTTTTAAGGTTAAGCCTATGCGTTCCTAAGCATAAGCGAAGCCTTAAAAACAACCTAAACTTTAACAAATAGCTAGGGTAGTGCATTTAATTTCGGCACTTTTCCCAATTGGGCATTTTTGATTTTGGACTATATCTTTGGTAAATCCTAGGCTTAATACGACGTTTGATAGCTCAATGGAGAGCTAATATGTAGATGACGTCGTAAGCTTTTTATTGTTATGTTATGGTATATTAATGTGAAATTGTGTGATTTATAATTTTAAAAATGTTACTCGTTTTTAGAACATGGGCATTTCATGATTACGCAATAAATTGGTTTAAAAATTAAACTGTCTGGTAAATTAGTCTATTTTCCGAATGTTTAGTCCCCTGTCGCGTCCGGCGGTGCCGTTATAAAATAAAAATAGCGCGTTCGGCACACTATTGCTGTAGGTAAAACGGTCTATTTAGGGGTGTGTAAATGAGTTGTAATAAATGTTGAAATGTGTAGCCTAGTCATAGCTTTGGCACTAAACTCGATTAAGGAGGTCTTTTTTAAAAAGTGCCGAAATTAAATGCACTTTTTTCCCAAATTTTGCTCATTTCGATACCATTTACATTTTTAGAATAATTTTTTTTCAATTGCACGTTGAACAACAAGTAAAAGCTAAAATTAAAGAAAACTGTCTGAGATAATGATAGGTTTTTTTTTAAATTTTTTGAAAATGATGATTTTTTGAGTAAACAATCGATTGTTTGTAAAGTGCCGGAACTAAATTCACACATTTAATTTCGGCAATTTTCCATTTTTTTAAAAACTGATTTAATTAAGTAAAAAAACAACTTTCGTACAGTGAATTTTTTATGACGCAACGCAGTATCGTAAAAGCCTCAAAATGAGTTATTAAACATAAAAATCGGGCCATACAGTGAAAAGTTACATTGGAAAAACGAAAAAGTGCCGAAATTAAATGCAATACCCTACATGAAGAAAGTTTAAAGTTGTTTTTATTCTTTGCTTAGGCTTAGTAACACGGAAACTTAACCTTTAAAAAAGTTCTCAGAATAAAAGCTAAGTAAAATTAAATTTATATTTATAACACATTTTTGTAATTTTTAAAGTTAGAAAAATAAACTATAAATTAGTTAAAACCGTCTTATTATAAATTTTTTTACTTTAACGCCTTAGTTTCTAAATGGCGGCAGTTTGGGGTTCGGTTTGGCGGCAGTTTAGCGGCAGATTTGGTGGCGCACATCCAACATGTTATCTTTAACTTCTTTCAAAAAGCACCTATTATTTCTTATGGATCTTGAAAAAACACACTTTGTTTTTTTATTTATGTGTTTTATGTCAACTAAATCGATCATAAAACTTGAAAAGAGAAAATTTTTATTATCGAAATGCCTGCTGACTTTTCCGTTTTTTGGAAATAAGTTTGATTTTGTAGCTGCGAAAAGTTTTTAGAAATAGAAATTTAGACTCGAGATTTAAAATAAGACACTCTTTCATGAGTTTCTAAAGATCAAACAATTCAAAATTCGCGTGAAAAAAAATCCTGCAACTAAAAAATTTGAAGACAAACTTAAAATTGTAAATTTATGCTCAGCTTTATTTCCAAAAGGCTACATTTCTCAAATCCCAAAAGTCAACACGCATTCCGACCGGAAATTTTTCGCTTGTTACAAAAAAAGTTTCACTAGAGTCAGTTAACAAAACACATATAAAAGCATACAAAAAAGCATTGAATTGTGTTTATTCAAGATCAGTAAAAAATGGTATTTAAGCATTTTATCGTGTTTTTTATATTTAAAATACTTCAATAATATTAATATTTCAATCAAAAACAATATAATTCCTAAAACTTGTTTAATAAGCTTTCAAATGATGTAAGTATGTAGTTTTAAAATGTTATTAGGTGAATCATGATTTTTTAAAATTTTTCAATTTGACATGACTATCAATTAAAGTTTTCAGATAACTAAGTAAAAATAGATCAGCTTAAAAACTCAGTCTAAAACCAAAGGCGTTAAAGTAAAAAAATTTATAATAAGACGGTTTTAACTAATTTATAGTTTATTTTTTCGTAACTTTAAAAATTACAAAAATGTGTTATAAATATAAACTCGGTTTTACTTGACTTTTTTTGTAACATTGGGATTTTTAAAGGTTAAGTTTTCGTGTTACTAAGCCTAAGCAAAAAAGCCTAATAAGCTTAAACTTTCTTCAATGTAGGGTAGTGCATTTTTCTAATTTCGTTATTTTTTTGTTTTTCCAATGTAACTTTTCACTGTATGGCCCGATTTTTATGTTTGATAGCTCATTTTAAAGCTTTTACAATACTGCGTTGCGTCATAAAAAATTCACTGTACGAAAGTTGTTTTTTTACTTAATTAAATCAGTTTTTAAAAAAATGAAAAATTGCCGAAATTAAATGTATGCATTTAATTTCGGCACCTTACAAACAATCGATTGTTTCTCAGTCAAAAAATCATCATTTTCAAAAATTTAAAAACCTATCATTATCTCCAGACAGTTTTCTTTAATTTAAGCTTTTACTTGTTGTTCAACGTGCAATTGAAAAAAAATTATTGCTAAAATGCTAAATGGTATCAAAATGAGCAAAATTTGGGAAAAAAGTGCATTTAATTTCGGCACTTTTTAAAAAGACCTCCTTAATCGAGTTTAAGTGCAAAGCTATGACTCCTACACATTTCAACGTTGTCTTTTAACTATTTACAACTGCAATTTACCACCCGACTACTTAAATCAACCCGTTTTTACCTACAGCAATAGTGTGCCGAAATTACACTATTTTATTTTATAACGATTGCTCACCACAGACGCAACGTAGAACCACGGGGACTAAAAATTGGAAAAAGAGACGAAATTTTACCAGGACCGTATAATTCTTAACCCAATTTATGTCGTAATCATGACATGCCCATGTTCTAAAAACGAGTAACATTTTTTTAAAATTATAAATCACACAATTTCACATTAAAATATCATAACATAACAAATAAAAAGCTTACGACAGTCATCTACATATAATTAGCTCTCATTTGAGCTATCAAACGTCGTATTCCGTCCATAATTACGAATAGATAAAGTCCAAAATCAAAAATGCCCGATCTCTGGAAAAGTGCCGAAATTAAATGCACTACCCTAGCTATTTGTTAAAGTTTAGGTTGTTTTTAAGGCTTTGCTTATGCTTAGGAACGCATAGGCTTAACCTTAAAAAAGTCGAGTAAAAAAGTCGAGTAAAACCAAGTTAGCCTATATTGTGCACTGAAAAGTTCGCGCGGCGCGCGGTGAAAATTGGTAACTACTTTTATATTGATAGCTATGCTGCTGGAGCAAAATGCCCCACGGCGCAATAGGCTATTGTCTGCTCAGCTACTTTCTAAAAAGGAGATCTCCGTGACGAAAACCAACTTAGTTTTGTTTTCAATTTTTTTGTAGAATAAAAAAAAGATTAACAGTTTTTTGCACTATAAAAAATTCTTTAAAGATGTTAACATGAGATTAACATAATTTAATTACATATAACTAGGGCTCAACCGGATATCCGATTCAATCCGGCAGATCCTGCCTTTTTTCAATTCGATCTGATCTGGCCGGATTTTTTTTCAGATCCGGTAAATGCCTAATTTTTTTTTGTGTCAATGACAATTATTATAGTTTTTTGCTTTTTTAAACCTTGCTTTAATACTATTTGTGCAGTGGAACATTGCTGATAAGTCGCAGTTCCTTTTATCAAGAAGTCTATCACTTTATCAAGAAGTCCTTAGTTTATACATTAATACATGGTCAACCAATGAAATGGACTAAATATCAAATAAAATTAATTTTTTTGCATTTTTATGTTAGATTTTTAAAGTGAATGTACATTTAGTTAGTTATATTAAAATATGGCAATGGCAGATGGCAGTGTTGTTAGTATTTGGAGACATTTTGCTGTTAAATCTTCAGATGAAACATATGCTATTTTTCAACTTTGTTTGCCAGCGAATGTTAAAGAGTATAAAAGAGGTTCAACAAAAAAATATAAATAAGTAGAAGTAGTATAAATAAGTAGTTTTTTGGTGCTATAAAAAATATAAATAAGTAGAAACTAAATGATACAACACAAATGTTTATTGTTATCGTTTATTGTTATCGTTTATTGTTATAGTTTATTGTTATAGTTTATTGTTATAGTTTATT